>JABYQS010000171.1:0-74676 GCA_022592435.1 Cerioporus squamosus | reverse complement strand
CATTGAATGCATATCCGCTGGGAATTCAGCCATAAGACTTGCTCAAGTTCTAGAACCCTTCAGTACCAGCCGCGGTCTACTCATGCATATGGCAGCAGAGCTGGCATGCGGGTTCCAAACAGAAACAATTCAGAACCTGGACGACTTTCCGGCCTGCAGATGACCTGAGAACTATACTTAGAGCATGCACATGTGTCATTGGTTCTATGAGAGTGGATCCAGATGCGAGTCGGAGAAGAGAGCGGAGGGCCGGGGAGGCGGCACTACCGCTTTTGGGCTTCACTTGCAATTGTCTTTGCACTTGCGGCTTCCTGCTGAACAGGAAACTGATCATACCGTATATACAGCATAGCTGACTTGATACATACCTGGCATACACACTGGGTCACCGCATGGAAAGACTTGAGTGCCTTGTTTCTCAGTACTAGAGCAACTTGAGATGTTACCGGCACTTCAGCCTGGAACCCATCCTACTTGGACACCCCAAGAGCAGGAGCCCATACTGCGATGCCAAGAGCACATGTACAAGGATACCCTGCGTGTATGAGCTGGATGTAACCTTCAGAACATCCAGGAACAGACAGAACACGCTCAAACACTAGGCTACGCCAGGACCCTGTCCTCCTGCCCCCGTCGTACAAAATTACGACGGCACCGGACAGAAACAATCACACCATCATATGTGGGCGCTCGCTAACTTATCCGAGTACTGCCTTGGCTGCCAAGCGGCTCCAGAAAGTGGCCAGAAGGTGTGGATAGTTGTTTCAGCCATACAGGCATACCCACACTTCCCGTGCCGTCCTTCCGCCTACCCGCACATTCCGCTTGTTGGTGGAGACAACCCAAGCCTAGACCATCCATGACGTACTAACACAACTTACGGGACACCAGGACGACGCATCCTGCCTTCGTAACCTGGGAATCCCATGCACGGACCATCTCCTGTGAGTATATGTACCCTGCCCATTCAACGACTCACTCATCCCGCCCTCTCTACCTCATTTGTCCATTCAGTCGCTCTACTCCCCTTTGTTCCGTTGCCTCTTCTACTACACCCTCCTTCAATCTGCGCCTGCACTCATTGCCTCTGCGGTTCGGACCTCTATGCTGCCACTTTCACTCTCCTGGTTACTCTACTCGCTTGCCTCTGTGCTGCATGGTCCCTTCGCGCCTTTCGGGATGATATTTAAGCAGACCAGGTTGGTACGTCACTCTCTGCTTACTCCAGCTCTGGTAGGACTTCATATCCCGACCTGCTAACCTTTGGTTTTCTAGAATCTAGATCTACCCGGGGGCTGTAAGATCTAGCATCTGACATATCTGTGAGTAGCCGTAGGCACATGAGATTGAATGCGACATTTCACTGACTCTTCTTCAGTCATGTGGGGTATTTCCTTGGCCTCAGCATACTTAATCACCATGACCTGGTAAGTCTCTGGGCTTCAAGTGACATACTGCCGGACTTGCTGACCAAATTGATCACTACGTAGACTTACTATCGCGCAGTGGTTTCACCCAAGCCGGGCGCATTAACTCTCACCAGTATGGTACGCGTTTCGACGCTCTTGCGCACCTTGAACTGGCTGATTTGGACTTTGTATGGCAAGCTCTCGATCAAGGGCTGCTTGGGATCATATATTGAGATCTGGTATGTACGTCCCTGATACACTTGTGTCTACAATCATTGCTGAATCGAGATCCATATCGACAGCACTACATCAGACTGGCCGTCGCTCTGCAGACAAGCTCGACGGCGCCGATCGACGCGTCCGAGGCACGCCATCGAGCTCTCTGCGGCCGCACATACATCCGGCAGACACCGCGCCGGGCTAGGCTTGGCGCACTTCGTTCCCAGCTCCGGAATCACGATTTGCGCTCGTAAGGATGTCCACGAACGTACCGCAACGGCAGTGAAGCCTCCGGATATACCGGAGACGCAACTCACCGCCCACGCAGATCGGTATCTCGGCTAGCGGATATCCGGCGCGTTCGCGCTCTAGAACGTCTGTGCTATCGGTCAGCACAGATCTCGCTCCCATGCGCTAATCACAGCATCTCTGTGAGTAGTTCTATTGAGTTGCATAAGAAGGTGGTACTGACCCTGCATATATGTTCAAGGGTGGAGGCTCGAACTTCTAGCCTCAAGCCCGTGCGGCTCGCGGGCTTGCTCGCACCGGCGCATCGGTCCTTACAGCACCGTGCTGTACGTACCATTGCTCGTAGCTCCTCTTTCAGTCGCTGGTCTTCAGGGCCGCAAGGTACGCACTCCGGTTGTTCTCTTCAGAGTTGTTCGCAGGCCCATGACTACTTACACATCAGGAAAACCCTCCCCTGCCAATTAGTGCTAAATGGCACTATTTGGCCGGAGTAGCACTATTTTACATGTATTAGTCGAGTAGCCCTAATCGGCAGGGTTCAAATTAAGGATAGCGCTATTGCGATAATCATTTGCTTATCGACGTTCAAGTATTCATTATTAGTATCACTGTAGCACATCTGAAGTACTGTTCTATCCCTCATGGAACACACATTGATCACACAAGTTCACACCAGTAGTAGTAAGTAACCAATGATTATTGCGACCAGAGTACGCTATGAGTGCTGTCGTGTATGCGGGTATCGTGCACAGTAGTAAGCTGTAGGGTAACTGACATGCACGGTGAGTCCGGGGCAAAGAGATGCACCATCTGCGGCGTTATGGATTATTGTATGATTTTGAAGGAAGGGCATGAAGACGGATCGGGCGTGTGCTATCTCGTATGGACATATCTGACATGATGAGCGTGCCGGGGTATACGTGGAGGTGAACGATGAAGCACACGATGACGGGTATCGGCCTAGTCGTCGGTCATGTCGTCCGTGTTGAGGAGGCAGATGACCTGCTTCTGGGGGTTGTTGGGCGACCAAGAGCTGTGAAACATCCAATGAGTATGGTGTCGGCAGCGTGAAGATATGCATACCAAGCGTCGACGTAGAGACGGTGCATCAGCTTGTGATACCTGTCAGGCTTCTTGTCCTTGAGCGTCGAAAGTACGAGCATGTTCTGCTGATATGCGTCCAGGAATAGTTCGGCTTTGAAGTCGCCAGCACTGTAGCGAGACTTCCGGTAGTCCTCGAGCGACGCGTAGAGCTGGAGCACGATGTAAGCGGATGATCAACACGAAGTGAGTAACTTACAGCGGTCGAGACCAACGCGAGCATCGCCGCGGGGATCTCCCTCTCCTCCGGGTGCTCAGGATCTGTCGAGACGAAGTGATCGACAATGCGGTAGCCGTAGCTGCGGGACTTGGCAAAGAAGACGGAGCACAGAACTTGCGAGAAGACTGGATGGTCGAAGGGTGCTGTCGCGGTGAACGTCTTGGTCTAAACAGATAGATGATCAGCATGCTGTGATGTCTACGCTATGGTTCAACTCACCTGGTAGTTGTGGGGGAAGATAACGCGGATACCCTCCTGCAACCACTGAACGTGGTCGACGTCACCTTGGCGAACACGGAGGACGTTAGCGGGGATTGAATCGGTCGCCTTCTTGACCTTGCCCCGGAAGTTCGGAATACGTTGTGTAGGCTGTGATAGGGCATGAATGTGTGGAAGTCATGGTGTGAAACGCTGAACACGTCACTTACGATGGTCGACAACTTCTTCCAGTATGGCTTCTCAGTTTTGAGGCGGCGAACAATCTCTTTGTCGCCTCGATCCTTTGCAGCTTGAATCAGCGCACGGCGCGCAAAGTCCGAGGACTTCTCCGGGCCATCGGGGAAGGGGTTGATGATGCAGATGTCGCGCTGTACGTATGCGATTGCAAGAAGAGCGACAGCCTTGACACGTTGGAACTGCTTCTTCAGCTTCAGGCGCTTGCCACTACGGCGAGGGAGGACGAGATCAGTGCATTTCTCGTCGTCGTCCGAGTTGGAATCGCTGTCGGAAGAAGAGTCTGAGCTGTCCGATGAGTCCGACGAGGACTCGCAGTCTGAAGGCTGCGACATCTCCTGTAAGCGGTGATGCTTTGCGTGAGTGGGATATGCACTACCTCATCTCTGCAAGGACGCTTCTTGGGCCGAGTAGCAGCGTCAGATTCGGAGCCGGTAATCTCGTCACCCCACTCGATACTCTGCAGGAGTGTTGCTGTCAGAGTACCACAGTATGCGGAGGTATACGTACCTCGTCAGCCTTGGTGCGCTTGCGCTTGACCGTGACCGCGGCCGTGGCTTTGGTGTGTTAGAGATGTGGGGTCTGTATGAGAACATGGGCACTCACCAGCGGAGTTCGACTGCGCCCCCTTCTTCGCAAGTCCCTTAGCCTGCGTGCCACCTGCCTTCTCCTTGCCAGCATCCGACTTCTTCCCTGTTCCGCTAGACTTCGGCCCCTTCGCGTCTCTGCTGTCCTTCTTGCCAGTCCCGTGGACCTTCGCAGCTGCCTTCTGCCCACCAGCGCTGTCCTTGCTCGGTGCTCCGACTACAGATTTCTTCTTCTTGGGTAGAGGTTTCTGCGACATCACGATCAACACTACATCGACCCATATGACCGCGCGCGTTACTGATACTCACCGGTGTCGAGTTCTCAGCATCTGACTCGTCAGTCATATCCCTCTTGGCGCGCTTCTTGGATGCCTTGGAGGACTTGTGAGTGGGAGAAGAGGGTTGGCGATCGTCGAAGTCGAACAGCGGAGGGACTGAAAGACGGGCAGAGTCGGCGGCAGATGACGAGAAGTCCTCCGCTGGTTTGGTAGTCCGCTGTGACACAGTAGCATTCTCGTCTGCATAGAGCTCTTCATGTCCGCGTTCTTCGTCGGCCCAAGTCGCCTCCTTGACGATGAGATGGGTAAAGAGATGAGCATGGGAACGGCGCTCAAAGGCCGCGCTACTCACCTCCTGGTCAAGGAGCGCCCGCAGCGCACGTGGGTTGGCCTCGAGAGCTTCCAAGTCGTCTTGCTCTGACTTCTCAGCCTCCTCCTCATCCTCTGCTTCACCCTCTGCTTCATCCTTCTCTTCGTCGGACTCCTCGTCGGATTCTGTACTCGACTCTTCAAGTTGCTGCTGTGGCTTCGCGGGTTTGGCGGAAGGCTTTGGTACCGACGACTATGGAACAACGAGGAAGTAAGTTCTTTCAGGTTGTGAGTACGCAAGCCTTGTCAGACTCACCCTGGCCGGACCCTTAGGCGTAGTATACTTCTTGGCGGCTGGACCCTTGTCTTCGTCGCCGTCTTCGTCAGAGGTGTCGGCAATGATGTCTGGCGCTGAGAAGCGTTCAGCGACCGACTTCTTGCGGCTCTCCGACGCGGCCTTGGCTTTGTCTACGCCATGTCGTCGTTCAGGTGAGTGTGACTGCTGGCATACTCCGATATGCATGGGCACTTACCCTTCTTCTTCTTCTTCGTCTGGCTGGGCGCAGTCGTCTTCTCCGCAGGCTCGGCACCCGCACTGCGCTTCTGCCCTGGCTTCAGCGGTTTCCAAGCTACGTCAGTGCTATCAGTTTACGACGGCGTCTTCTAGCATCGGACATGGGCTCACCTTCTTCCGCTTTGGACTTAGCTTGACGTGGAGCTACGAAAGGATGTCGAGGCCTGTTAGTGCGCACAAGGTTCTGAAGGGACAACGGCGTGCACGTACCTCCAGTGCGGGCTGGCTGCGTCTTGGGCGGGGCTTGCGGCTGCTCCTCAGCCTCTGCCTCAGACGAATCGGAAATGATTCGAGCCTTGCGCTTTGCCATGTAGGACGATGCGGAGGTGAGTGGTGTGTATTAAGTAGATGTTGATAGTACTGAATGAGCGACGGTAGAATTAAAGAGAGGCGTAGCCTTCCACGAGTACTGACGTGGCTGGTGGTGGTGTAAGGGAAAGGTGTGTGACTCTGCGAGCCGAGCGTGACCAACCTGAACAAACAATCTCGTCCAGAGATCTCCGACTCGAGCCCATCATCATCAGGCGCCCTCTACTTCATTGTTTTCGCCCTGCGATAGTTCAACGTGCCCAAGTCTCAATCCCCTCGATGTCCCGTGTACGTACTGAACGAGCTACGCGGCAGTGCAGCGGCTGCACACGGTGGTTTTCGCCCTCTGGGTTCACTCAACACCTGGAACAAACTCAGCAGCCGCGCTGCGTAGCATACCGAGAGGAACTCGAGACCGCTGAGTTCGACGACGCCTCGACGACTCGTTCTGATCGGTCTCCCCCTGGCACCACCACGGGCTCTACGCGGTCTACCTCCCCACGATCTCCCTCACCGTCGTCGCAACTCGCCGCCGATGAGGATGGGCCACCAGATCCAGCGCCTGAACCTTTCGAGGGCGACTTCTTTGGGACTTATGACATCGCAAGCTGGGACGATTTCGATGAGCATCCAGGGAATGGCGAGCAGGACGACGAAAAGGAGGAGGATGAGATACAGGAGGAGGAGGACGAGCCGATCGAAGATGACCGGCGTTCTGTGGAGGATGCCGAGGAGGAGGATGCAGACCGTTATGAGGAGGAGCACGGCTGGGAGCCTCCATCCGGGCGGGATCCTGCGTTGACTCAGTTACAAGATTTCGGAGAAGGAGACGACGTGGATGCTAATATCGACGGCGCTGCACGCCAACGCGTCCAAGAGCAGCTCCGTACGAAAACCTTCGTCGATCCCTATCCCCATCCCGATGCTGGCAAGGTCGTGAGCGAGCAGTCCGGGAGCTCTGCGTACGAGCAGTACCAGTCCGCTGTTGACGCAAGCGGGGACAATCCGTACGCGCCGTTTGCTTCGCGTATCGACTACGAGCTTGCGAAGTGGGCCAAGATGCGCGGGCCTGGCTCCACTGCCCTCACGGAGCTCCTTGCCATCCAAGATGTACGTGTACAGCCTGTGTTTCCCTTCGTTTCCTGCTGATATCTTAGCTCAAACAGCTCGTCACGCTCCTCGGATTGTCCTTCAAGAACTCCCAAGAGCTCAATGGTATCATCGACCACAAGCTGTCGTCGGGCCGCCCTCGCTTCATCCGACGAGAAATCATTGTTGCTGGGGAAGCTTTCGAGGTCTTTTATCGGGATGTCATCGCTTGTGTGCGTGCTCTGTATGGCGATCCGGAGTTCGCAGGTATCCTGGTCTTCACTCCGGAGCGTCATTACGCCGATGCCGACCGCACCGTCCGTGTTTACTTTGATATGCATACCGGCAAGTGGTGGTGGGATACACAGGTATGTGTTTGTGCTTGCACTGACTGACCATGTCCGCTAACAATGTTGCTCCCACAGGAGAAGCTCGACGCAAAGCGGGCAGGCGCAACAATCATCCCCATCATCATATCGTCCGATAAGACGCAGCTCACGCTCTTCGGCAGCAAGACTGCGTATCCTGTCTACCTGACCATCGGAAACCTCCCGAAAGACGTTCGCCGCAGGCCCGCCCGTCGAGGACAAATCCTCCTAGCCTATCTCCCATCGTCGCGACTGGAGCACATCACCAACAAAGCTGCGCGCCGCCGCGTGCACGCTAATCTCTTCCATAAGTGTATGTCCATGATCTTGAAGCCGCTCATCGACGCCGGGATCAACGGGATCTCCATCGTCAGCGGCGATGGGGCAATTCGTCGCGGGCACCCCATCTTTGCGATGTACATCGGCGACTACCCCGAGCAGCTGCTCGTGACATGTTGCAAGAATGGAACGTGTCCGAAATGCGACGTCGATCGAGAGGATGTCGGCAGGACTACCAACACGAAGCGCAAACTCCGCGATCTGAAGAAGGCTTTGGTTGCACTCGGAGAGGCCGACCACTCAGCGACTGCCTTTTCGAAGGCATGCCGAGAGGCTGGGATCAAGCCTGTCCGCCACCCGTTCTGGGTTGACCTACCCTACGTCGACATCTTCCGCTCGATCACGCCCGACATCCTTCACCAGCTCTACCAGGGCATGGTGAAGCACGTCATCGCCTGGCTGAAGGCTGCGTACGGACCTGAAGAACTCGATGCTCGGTGCCGACGCCTCCCCCCTAATCATCATGTCCGCCTTTTCATGAAGGGCATTACCACACTGCAGAGGGTGACCGGGAAGGAGCACGCAGACATATGCCGATTCCTGCTGGGTCTCATAGTCGGCTTACCTCTCCGCGATGGCCTTTCCCCTGTACGCCTTATCCGCGCAGTCCGTGCGCTTCTTGACTTTGTCTATCTCGCAAGATATCCTGCCCATACTTCCGAGACCCTGAAGCTCCTCCGCGACGCTCTGGAGCGCTTTCATGCAAATAAGGCCATCTTCGAAGACCTCGGTATACGCACACAGTGGAAGCTCCCGAAGTTGCATTCACTCGACCATTATCCACAGTCCATCAAGCTGTTTGGAACGACCGACAACTACGACACACAGTACACTGAACGCCTCCACATCGACTTTGCTAAAGATGCCTACCGCGCTACCAACCACCGAGACGAGTTTCCGCAAATGACGCTCTGGCTCGAGCGCCGTGAGAAGGTACTCCGGCATGAGGCCTATGTCCAGTGGCGACTGAAGCAGATGAAGGGCGGACAGGGTGCACCACTTGAGGGCGCGCAACGCACTTCCGATCCTCAGCGGCGACTCCCATCATCCCAGCCACCTCCTGTCCTCCCCGGTACCCTACGCCCCGTTCCTGTCCTTTCGCAGATCAAGATGACGAAGTGGGCAACCATCAAGGCCCTTCGATTCGACCACGCTGTCAGGGACTATGGTGCCACCTTCATCCGAGATGCTCTAGCCCGCTTTGTAGTGTCCTACCGCGAACCCTCTCTAACCCCTGCCGAGGTCGAGCGCGAGTCCCTGCATGTGACCTACGAGTTCTCCAAGCTCCCCGTCTTTCACCGCGTCAAGTTTGTCCTCAATGATGCCCAAGATCTTGGCATCATGGAAAGTACTCGCGACGCTGTCCATGCACGGCCCGTGCGCCGTGATCGTCAAGGTAGAGACATCCCTGCCCGGTTTGATACTGTACTCGTGAATGAAGGCAACGGCGGTGCTACCGGTCTGCAAGGTACGTAACCATACAAGTGCCTCCTCACTGACAATCTTACTAAGTCATCTTCAGGGTACCGTGTCGGCAGAGTCCGCCTTATATTCAAGCTTCGACCCAAGGCATGCCAGCAATTGATGCCGAACGTGATCGTGCCCGGCCATCTTGCCTATGTTGAGTGGTTCACCGCATTCACCCACCCCGATCCTGTGAATGGGATGTACAAGGTAACTCGTTGTCGTGATGACGACAATTCAATACTGGCTAGTGTGGTGGAGGTCAAAAACTTCCGCCGAAGTTGCTATCTTCTTCCGATTACTCCCCATGGTGGGCTCATACCTCGCGATTGGACCAGTAGTACAGTACTTGACAGATGCGAACAGTTCTGGGTTAGTGACTTTAGTGATATGCATATGTACATGACGGCTGCTTAGCGTAGCAAATGAATGAGTCTATTCAAATACATTCTGCATACAGTGTGATCTTCTGGCATTACCATAGTAAGTGGGTCTGAAGTATGTTGATGAAATGTTGTACATGTAGTGTCTATGTATGACCAAGTAGACCGTTAGCAGCCAATAGACGACAATCCGTGCCACAGAAGTACAATTTATCGCTGATTGGCAAGGGGGTCTGCCAATTGGTGCCATTTAGCACTAATTGGCAGGGGAGGGTTTTCCTGATGTCATTCTGTCCTGACACCTGAGACTTGAGGGTGACGCATGCGCTTAACCAGCATGATGCAGCTCGGACCGCCGAGTCTCCAAGCAACCTCAGACGTAGATAGTGGTTTAACCGCACTTGCGAGAGACTAGAGTCACGGTGGGAAGCGATAGACGTCTGATGCAGCTTCTCGTTTCCACACACCTGGTTGCAGCTGGTTGCTGATTTGCAGAGCAATGACTTCAGGCGGCCAGGTTGACCTGGGACTAACCATTTCCTAGTATGTACGGCAAACATGCGGAATTCCCGCGGCGGTGCGCACGCAACACCAGAGACAACCGTGATTTGAACGCAAGTCTAGAACATGCGACTGCACCAGACTGGGAGTTTGAAGCAAGACCGCGCGCCATTGCTGAGCGCGTCGTCAGAGTGTTTTGTGCCTCACGCAGTGTACAATAATGTGCTCATCGGATGATCATTGCTGAAAGACAGTATCTACTACAAGTATGCTATCCACAGAACAACGCGCACAAAATGCGCTTACAGTACATCCACATGCCGCGCCGCACACGGTCGACACACAGCAAGGACCCTGAAGTCGCCTGCACGGACACTTGGCACATGCGAACGGCGGCCGCCGCGGACGCGGTCTCGCATGCCAGGACGATGCCGACACGCCGGATGCCGCACACCGCAGAGTTTCATGAGCAACTTGGCGGTTGCTCTCGCCACCCCAACTCCGTGACGGCGCACGGCACGCGCTCACGAAGGACAACCCCCGAAACGAGGTCCAGGATCCTGGATCCTGACACCTACGGCTGGGATCGTCGTCCTGAGCGACTTCCATAGTCCTCTTGACGTCCGCCTTCGGGGATGGATCCGAGCCTCTCAGCTGATCGTAGACTAGCAGGCTGTAAGGCGACGGACATGGGCGGAACAGCGACCGCGTGTGTGTCGCCTCCTCTGTATCTGTAACCATCCGAAACAAACGGCGCCGGGCGAACGCACGCACGGTCTCGCGCGTGTGGAGGCCGGTTGCGACGCGGACCTGCGGCTGCTCGGTAGTACGCAGAGGCGAGCCGCGAGAGCGATGGTGAGCGCGGCCGCTCGATACCGGACTCGGGGATGTCGCCGTCGGATGCGGGCTCACGAAGAGCGGGGCGAAGATCGCATTCGCCCGACCCTAAACATGTGGGGTATAAGTAGCACGCGACGAATGGCAGCGGGGATCACTGTGCTCTCCCTCGTTCGCTCGTCCTTCCTGCTTGTCGCTGTCCCCATCCTACCTTCGGGCGAGCGATGTCCTACCTTCGGGCGAGCGACGAAGCTCTGTTGGTGAGCCCGCCGATTCTTCTTGCACTCCGGACTCACTGCTGACCTTGTAACTCGCACCAGGCTTCCGGGAATCAACGGTCGGAGTCCTCGTGCAGGGCAACAGGATAAGCTCGGCTCAGGCTCGAGACGTCTGCTCAGAGCTGACATCGCGCATGCAGGCTCACCTATGTCCCTGCAACGCTACGCCTCCGCCGGCCTTCGCAAACCCCGGAAGCGAGTGCCGAGTGAGTACTTGCCTGACTCGCACCTTGCTCGTCTCTGACAACCGAGGGCTCTTGGCACAGGTGCGACTGGGCGGTGCGTACATCCCTGCGCGATCTTCGGACGTGCTCGACTTGCTGCTGACCCGTCGAGGAGGTGTGTCCGCATGCCCTGCGTGTCTGTGGCTCGCGCTCGGTACAGTTGAGTGTCTCGTACATACCGTGGACGAGGGCTTGTCGCGATTGTGCCCAATGAAGCGACCGCGCAAAGTAGTCTTGGTACCCCAGGTAATGACCTGCGTGGAGATCAGGCGTGCGTCGAGGCTCCAGGTCTGGACGTGTTGCTGACCGCCTCGAGCTTGCGCTAGCGTTCATTGAGTAGTCGCCGGGTGTATGTAGTGATGTGGGCGGGTTGTCGCGGGCGAGTGGACGCGTCTCTCGGCGCGGCGTGTGGCCGGCTACTAGGAGGGGAGGGAAGCGGGAGGGACACCGCGGCGGTAGCGCGGTTATTACATGTATTAGCACAGTGATAAGACACGAGAAGCATGCCTCATAATATCGCATGTGTCCCGCAGAATTGTCGCCATACTTCGAGCACGTCGGGCGCAGTCGACGGGCAGTGAGAGGGGGGATGGCGTGCACATGAAGAGCGCAAGCGCAGCTCGCGCACTTGTATGGTCTACAGGAACAAAGGCGACGTGCTGTCAAGCAAGTCAGCGAGCGTCGACTACAGGTCCCTGCTCAATACGGGAGTCGTACGCACCTCTGACGACAGCGTGGATCAGGCAGTCCTTGGGAGTCGAGGTACTGGCGGCGTCCTGCGAGCTCTGACGGCGTCCTGTGAGCTCTGACGGCTATGCAGCTCGGGCGTGAGGGGTCCAGACGTGTTGCTGAGGGTATGCTGCTCACTGGACTCTCGGGCAGGGATGTGAGGCGGGCGCGGTTGCGAGAACAGAGCGCTGTTGTAGACGCGGAAACGGGGCACGGAGGACAGTACTGTGTACAGTATAAGTACGGATGATGAGGAAGGCGAGGACGTTGATGGGCACAGGAGGAATGCGAGAAATGGACAACGTGAGCAGCCCGCGATGTGGCATAGGGACGGGGATGGACAAGCAGAACGTGAGCGGACGGTGCGCGCGTCTGCACCCCTATGCGCGCGACACGGAGGAGCTGTCGCCAGAGCTCGACTGCAGGAGACGCACCTGTGCGCGGTACGCTGTGCACGCCCGACCCCACGCCAGAGGTCCGTCTCTCCGTTATCGTCCAGTGAGGTGCGACGGAGCGCACGGCTCGAGATCTTGGAGGCGATGTCGCGCAGGTGTCGACCAGGCGGGAAACGGTTGCGGGCGGGGCGGACGAGTGCTGGCTGAGAGCAGAAGCGAGAAGAACTGCCCTGGAGAGCGTCCGAGGGCGAGCATCGACAGCGACGGCGGCGGCGAGAGACTCGAGAGCGATCGCGAGGGCATGACGTCGCGCGTCTGCGACTGTCGCAGTCACGTCACTGTATGTCACTCTTCTGGCTTGCTAGGCTTGTCAGGCTTCGGTCCTTCCTGCTGCTTGCCGGTTGTTCTGCGCTTGCTCGAACACGAATACCTGCGCCGTGTGGACATCTTTATTGCCTAAGCTTCCTGCTGTTGAGTCCTTGCTGTCTTGGATCCCGCTTCTCGCTGTCAGTCCATGGTCGGAACATAGTTGTCTCGCAATACCGCCAATCTCTCTCTGGGATACGCCATGGCTTCGCAGACGAGACCAGAGCCGATGAACGCATCGCCTTACCATTCGAAGGTTAAGGTGACTCTTAGGTTCGCCGATACCCAATTCCCAGCCGGGAGTACGGTAACTGGGAAGATGGAGCTGGAGTGCAAGGCGGAGAAGGGCCTCGGGATCAGCGTGATCATGGCGGAATTATACGCCGTTGAAGGTGAGTTTCATTACGACGATCCACCCCGGAACCTCTTGTCGAACTCTTGGGCTACCGGACATCGTATCTTCTGTCGTCTCAGACCGCGAGGCTACACTGGGGTCGCGACGGTGAGCTTGAGCGTGTGGTACCGTATATAAACCCACTGTTGGCTAAGCGTGCAATATCGTGGCTCGTTCATCATCTTGCGAGAGCTCCCGAGCGACCGCGAGCACCTCGCAGCGATCTTGCCAAGTTATAGCTGCCATAAACCACACTTATGATGTCAGGTGCCGGGCGAAGCGCCCTATATCCGCCTGCATGGTGTGGTTTGACCCAGCAACGACTGTCTCAGATGGGGCTTTGCAACGGTTATGTTCAATGGCACGCAGATAATGGTGCTTACATTGCCCAACAGAGTTGACGTCCCGGGACCACTCCGCCACATCGACGTTCCTGCATACGAAGCGGCTGTTCCAAGGACCCGGCCTTCCTCCCTCTAACTCAGTCCACCCTTACCCTGCTCCCGGCGACCCGCCACTGCCGTCCCACTACTACCATGCACGCCGCGGTATCACCACTTTCCTCTTCCAGTTTCCGCTACCCGAATCGTCGCCGTCGTCCATAGACTTCGGTTCAGGACTGGCTCGACTGCGGTACGAAGTCCGAGCTAGCGTCGGTGTGTTCTGGAAGGGCGAAAGGAAGCTGGTGACAGACCAGAAGCCGATAGACGTCATCGAACGCTTGGAGGACGACTTCAACCGCGTAGATCCAGAGGGTGTGATCGTCGGGGAGAACGGAAAGATCTGGATGCAGGGCAAGGTGCTCGGCGGCTTCCTAGTCGCTGGTCACCCTGCGTGCATCGAGCTCCAAGTCAAGAACCACTCGAGCAAGAAGGTGAGCAGCGATACGTCTTGCGGTTTGACCTCTAGCTCATCGTTGACAGAATACCGGGCTTTCCGTCACCTTGACCCGGGAGCTGTACTTGCCGAACGTCCCGTCGAATCAGAAGCAGCCGTTACAACTGTCGGATACTGTGACCACTGTCTCCTTTCGAGGCCCCGAGTACATCATACCACCGGGAGTCGAAGGCGTCGCCAACCTGGTGGTCGATGTGCCAAAACATGCACGAGGCGTGAAGGGCGGCCAGAGGCAGGGAGACGGCGCCAAATCGGCGGCGTGTCTGTTCGAAGTGCGTTGTATACTAGGCATCAAGCTCGCTATGGGTATCGGAAGGTGGGCCTTCGATTTTTGCGCGAGATGAGCTCTCTAACATTGTCATGAGCAGCAAAGATATCAGGCTTGATCTGCCCGTGATGATCCTCCATCCCTCCGTCGCTCCCGAATACCCTCCGCCAGACATGTACGCGATACCTCCAGCCTCCATGGGCGCCCCTCTGTATGATCCCGCGTCGGGGATGCTATACCAGCCACCTATGTCCCCTGCGCCATACCTCGACCGACCGTTGAGTCCTTACGCATACCCCGTGCCGCCAATGTCTCCGCCCATAGCGCCCTACATAGACCAAGGCCAGGTCTGGCTCCCGCCCCCTTCGATGACACCAATGCCCGCCAACGTCTACGCCCCGCCTTCGCATTATGGCTACCCTGCGTCACAATACGCTTCCATGGCCGTCCCCTTCGTCCCTCCTCCACGACCATCGAGTGCAGAACCTGCGCCCTCTCAACCTCTCTATGGACTGCCTTCGGTCATGCCCACAGTTGTCCCGCCGCCACCACTCATCCCGATGCCAACCGGAGGAGGACACACCGTCGGAGAGCGGGAAGAAGGCAAAGGCGAGCGAGCGTCGCGCATCGCACACCATCTGCGCATGTCTTCTCGCCATCGCTCCGCGTCCCCGCCCGCGCACCGCTATCACCTCGCTGACGCCCCTCCTGCTGCCCCTCCTGCTGCCCCCGCGCACAGTACCATCGCGCTTGCGGCTGTCCCAGCCTCCCAGCGGATGGTGCCACGAGCCCGGCCTCGTCTCCCGAACTGCACGCCCGCCCCAACCTCACGCTCTCCCCATTACCGACAGGAGGGGACGTTGTCTCGCCGCGCCCGATGCTCTCACCGAAGTTGTCGTTCTCCAAGGATCCGTTCGAGCAGGTGACGCAGGTCGAGAACCTGGAGCGCTTGGCCGAACGAGAAGACGTGCAGAAGGAGGCAGTCGGCACTTCGCCCCGCCTCATCCCCTCGCCTGCGCGCAGCTTGAACGGGGAGAGCAGAGAGAAGACGCTGCCCAAGCCCCCGATCCCCACTGGGAAGGAGCAAGTCCCCGCCCCGCGTGGTCGGGCGGACTCGCTCTTCCCACCCGACCTCGTCGCCGCTGGACCTGACGAGACTCCGCCGACGCCGACGCTCGCAGCTGCGGTGACCTCACTCAAGGTCCCGCGGGGTCTGCGTGTCGGCAACGACTCCTCGGGGCTGGACGCGCTCGAGGCGAAGCTCCTCGCGGAAGTCGGCACGCGCAAGCCCGAGAAGGAGCGCGCCCCGGACGTGCGCACCGTGCTCTCCGTCGCGCCCATCGCGATCCCGCGCGCGCAGGACGTCGAGCCGCCCGTGGACTCTGCGATCTCGAGCCTCACGCTCCCGGGTCTGGACGACTATGCGGACGAGAAGACGCTCAAGCGCGGCGGGATCAGCCGGGGCGGGGGGAGCGATCGCGAGCTCGACGTCAGCGGCAGCGCGCGTGCGCGGGATAGCAGAGAGACCGCGACCGCGCGCGGGCGGGACAGGGAGAGCAGGGAGACGAAGAAAGCTGTCGGAGCGTCGGGTGGCGCGAAGAGGAAGAGCGAGAAGCATGCCGTGGACCAGGCTGCGAGTGCGAAGGACAAGGACAAGGATAAGGACAAGGACAAGGAGCTGCAGAAGTTGAGGAAGGCGGCGCAGGGCCGCATTGCGGCGTGGTTGGGGAACATCGACCCCGACGAGCCGCCGCAGTCTGCGACTCCTCCGCCCGAGACGCCGACTCCGCCGCCTGCTTCCACTTCGCCGAGACGTGGGCGGTCCCCGGTGCGCGTGGGGAGGTCGCCTGAGAGGAGTCCTGCACATAGTCCCGCACGGAGTGGACAGGTCACACCCGACCCTCCCGTGACTCCTCTGCGGGAAACAAGAGCGCGGAGATGGTCTTGAAGGATGCGCCCCTGGAGCAGAAGGAGAAGGAGAAGGAGAATGAGGAGCCTAAGGATAACCAAGCTGCGCCGAATCCGCGCTCCTCTGGCTTCCTCCCCATTGGTTCTATGCGTGCGCATTTTACTGCGACCGGCAACGCAAACATCTCCAAGGCTGGGAGCAGACCCTCGCCTTTCGACGCGTACCTCATGTCGAAAGCAGCTCCTCGCCTCGGTATCTACCCTCCTCGTCCTCTGGATCCGGAAGTCAAGTACGATGTCCGTTCGGCACGGGGCGGGAAGGGTGGTATCGTCACCTCTGTCGCCGCTCTCTGGGCATCTGCCGCTCAGCCTACTGACAAAGCGGCCGCCCCGAAGCCTGCCCTGTCAAGCCACCAGTCAAACCTGCCAAGCTCGCGGAACAGTGGAAGGCGAAGACTTCGTTAGATGCTACGAAGCCTGCGCCCAAACCTTTAGACCCCATCAAACCGACTCTAAAGCCGAAGCCGGACGCTTTGAGGTCGCCAACGGCAATCTCTCCGCCTGCTGACGCACGTCCGAAGATAATGCGGCCAACACCCAAGTCTGGGGCTTCATCGCCTGGTCTGACCTCGCCCGCCGCTGAACCGATGGCCACCTCTGTCGGAGACCTGACCGCGAAGCGTGCACGCATGATCAAGTCGACTTCCGTCCCTGCTGTCGTATCTTCGTCCACTGCCATCCCCATGCTCTCCTCCACGGCATCCCTTGCTCGACCATCGCCCGCACGCGTCGATCGCCTCAAGCTCAGTGCGAAGCTGCCCCCGACTATCTCCGAGGCGGATTCTCGCACCGACACCTCTTCGCAGACTGCTGCGTCTACTCCTGCCAAGTCGCCTGGCTCGCCTCCGGCGAAGAACGAGTATGCCTTCGGACAGGCGCGTCTGAGAGAACTGATCAAGCGATACCAAGGACAAGTGAACCCGTCATGACTATCTGCGTTGTACTACGTTTCTTTTAGCACATACTATGTCGACTGTCTTGCATCTTGTCAGGTTATCTGCTCACTCCTCCATCTTTCTCCTTTCTCCATGAACTGCTCATATATCTAATGTATCACATCAATCTCCTCCCGGTCATATTACACGCTGACTTATTAGCCCACGGTTCCCTTCGCTCGCTGATACCTCTTGTTACGACCCGTCACGATCTCATGTCTGTTCCTGTAGCACCGAATACAACGAAGTAGTACTTCATCGACCATTCCCAGTTTCTGTCCTTCGACATATCCCGGATATCGTGGTGCGTCGTCCCATCTTCACTACGCAGGCTAATCTCCGCGACACCGCCCCAACATACAGATACTATCCCAGGACATGCCGGCATCCGATATCCCTCACCTCGTAGCCCTCACCACGTGCTGACCGAGCGTTCCCCCAAGAGGTCATCTGGTCCCGCCCGTGCGAGCCCGCGTTCCCGCAGCGAGCAAGGCGTCGGTGAGTTGTTCATCCTCCAACAAACACTATCTTATCATTGACATGGACGTCAGTGCGCTTCCACGGCGCCCGTATGCAGCTCTCCATCGGACTCCCGCCCCTTATCGTGGTGTGGGAGCGGAAGCCGAGATAGAGTATAAAGCGCGAACGAAGGCTCACGAGGGTTCATCTGATTCTGAAGCTCTCGTTCCCTTCCGCAGTGGTAGGGACGTTGCTGCGCCTCGAAAGTGAGACTGCAAGAGTACGACATGGCCACCAGAATCAACTCTGTTCCGATCAAGACGTTGATCGAGGTGGATCTGCTTGCGGTTGGTATATGTCGATTGCGGGCGACGCTAATGCATTGGCGGGGTCCATAGGTCGACCCCTTCATGTAAGCTTCGTGCCGCATAAGTCTTTTCGGGCAGTGACTAGAGAGCTTTGCTTAGTCCTGCAGATGAGCAACAGGTGAGTGCCATTGATACTCAATCTTTCGATTGTGTATTATCTTCATGGTTTCTCTCTGCAGGGTATTCACAATCGGTGGCAGTAAGTGCTCATCGTTCGCCCTGCGTTTCGGCCCAGCCAACAGCAGTGCATCCCAGCCCTGACATCCCTCCGGTTGCAACGGTCAAACCTGGAGAGGTACGTTGCACGTTCGCCTGGTAGTGCTCTGATTCTAACTCACAGGACATACTACAGGTCTTCAAGGTCCAGTGCGTCGGTACGCTACATATTCTCGCCGCCGGCATGGGTTGGTCGCTGACATCGTCTGTGAAAGATTGGACGGGAGCGCAGATTGGCAACAACGATAGTGAGTCTCGGTATCGCAGGGCGGAGCGACACGTATCTGACGTCTTGGTTGCAGCCAGCGATGATATCCGGGATGTCGATCTCTCGAAAGTGCACAACCTCTCGGGACCGGTCGCGGTCGAGGGCGCAGAGCCCGGAGACTGCCTGGTCGTCGACATTTTGGATGGTGGGATCTTCTACGACGGGTGACCATGCTTTTGCTAACACTCATGCTAGTGACGCCCTTTGACAAGATGCCTTGGGGCTACACTGTACGTCTCGCCCTATCCTTCGCCAGGATTGAAGATGAGAAAAGCTGACACGCATTTTTAGGGCATCTTCGAGCTGAACAATGGTGGAGGTTTGTTCGCACAAGAGTTCCAGAGTCGTGCAGCCAAGGCTATCTGGGATTTCCATGGTATTTCTGATTGGGCGATCCCTTCAACGTGATTCGATCATTCACGATTGGCCGCAGGTGTATATGCAACCTCTCGCCACATCCCTGGCGTACGCTTCGCTGGAGTGTCCCACCCCGGTCTGATCGGGACCGCGCCGTCTCAGGAGCTCCTCGACACTTGGAACAAGCGAGAGAAGGAGCTGATCGACGCGCACCCTGGTGCTGTTCCTCCGGTGGCATTCCCTCCGCAGACCCACGGTGCGTACGTCGGACAGGAGATCCCGGAGGACGTGAGGAGGAAGATCTACGCGGAGGGTGCTAGGACGATCCCAGGCCGGGAGCACGGTGGTAATTGCGACGTGCGTATCCTAGCTTGCTTGTTTGGACGTGAATCCTGAGGATGTCCTTTTTAGATCAAGAACCTCTCAAAGTAAGGATTTGTGGTTGGTCGCGCATACTCACCCACGTATTTTGACGACTGGTCTCCAGGGGTTCACGTTGCTATTTCCCCGTCTTCATCAAGGGTGCAAACCTGTCGGTCGGTGACCTGCACTTCTCTCAGGGCGATGTAAGGAACCTTCTCGTGTCACAGGCGCGATTTTTGACTTATGGATCCCGTAGGGCGAGGTGACAATGTCAAACTACTCTCTCAGTGGGGCATGCTGACGATCGCTAACAAGATGTCGTTCTGCGGTGCGATTGAGATGGTAAGACACATTCGGACTCAAGCCTTTGCGACGCCGTATTGAACACAGATGTAGGCGGGTATTGTCACCTTTAGCTGCAGCATCATCAAGGGTGGCGTGGACAAGCTTGGACTGAAGCAGCCTATCTTCCTCGTGAGTGCTATTCTATGCATCCTGGTCAAAGTCTTACGATGCGGACATCCCAGCCATCTCCTGTTGATCCGCTCTACTCATCGAAGGTGAGTAGTGAGGTTTTCTCGCATAAGGAATGGACATGGACTGACTTGTGTCTCCGATGCGTGGCAGATCATCTTCGAGGGTATCAGCGTCGACTATCGTATGTTGTTCGGACCCTTGTCTCTACTCCCGAGGGTGATATGTGCACTTGTACAGATGGTGACGGGAAACAGTACAATATGGACGCGTGAGTGCCTTTTATCCTCTTCCCACTCTTTGGAGCTGACGCGCCCACCAGTACCGTGGCGTACAAGCAAGCTGCGCTCAATGCGATTGCGTACCTCCAGAAGGTCAGTATGTCTCGACCTTATCAGGACTCTACTGACGTACGTCGCGCAGCTCGGATACAGTGAGTGTCCTTCGAACTGGAAGTCATAACGCTGACCCTATCGGGGAACAGCTCGCCAGCAGGCTTGTGAGTTTTGAGCCTGCACGGATATTATTGTTTTAGTATCCTGATCAGCTTCGTGCAGACCTTCTGTTATCTGCGGCACCGGTCGAGAGCCATGTAGGAGCCATTGTCGTAGGTCCCAAGTCACCCTCGGGCGTGATGCTGTACAGTAACATGGTCCCAGGACTCTCCGAACGCTTGCGTCACGCTCGCCCTTCCGCTCGGGATATTCGAAGACGTCAGTCGCGGCCTGCATGCCACGTCTCTTCGATATGTTCGCTCACTATGCTATGTTCTAGGATATTCTCCCGAAACATACAGACCCTGTTCTGCCCTTCAAGAACCGCGGAGAATGTGCGCTCCGTAGTGACGGCGTTCGCGAAGACTCTTAGGTTGCATGTAGGGCATCGTTGGCATGAGAGCGCCGGGTCAATCCGCATGTCAGTGCTGATCTGCGCACCCGGTCGAACGAGGCAGGAACCACACACTTGTAACTGTACCTATGCATCTGGCGATCAAACTATCCAAGATGACTTTGACGAGAAGTATGAAGTGTGATGCGAAAAGTCTGTCAGCTCACTTGATGAGCATTGCCTTCGCTGCATGTCTGACGAAAAATCTTCAACATCAGTCTACAGTATATGGACAGTATAAGCACAAGTATGCGTGACAAACGGTACAAAAGTACTCTCGGACGACGAGAAAGTCCATAGACTAGTCTGTGCACTCGCTGCGTCGACTACCCTTTGACCTCTTGCTCGACCGGCTCCTGCCACTCCCTGAGGCCTGGGGGTCAGCCGGTTCCTCGGCCTTGCGCTTCCTGGAAGACGAGGACGAGCTGGGCCTGCCATCTGAGGGCCCGACAGAAGTGGCGGCCGTTCCACTGTGTTGCCCTTTCGAGCCTGAGCGCAGATGCGCCTTGTAGCTCGACGGGGTCTCGGAAGGTGGGGGCATCTTCTCGGCATAGAATCGTGGAGCGCCAGAACCTGTCTTCTTGGAGGGGGGTAGTTTCGGCTTGGTGCTGGGGTCGTGGATGACCCCAGGGATACTGGCCTGTGACTTGTCAAGCCATTTGCAGGGGACGAAGTCGATCTCGGGCCAGCCGGGCGATGCAAGCGCCTCATCGAAGAGCTGAATCACCGCGTCGTGGGTCATGTGTTCGGGCTTCATGAACTTCGAACCGTAATTCTTGATGACCAGGTCGCCCATGTCGCGCAAGAGCTTGACGAGAGGTTGGTTGCCCGGAATGTCGAATCGACCCACTTGGCTATTGACCCATACACTCTTCATCCCAAGACTGTGCGCGTCCTTGCCGTAGACGAACACATCCTGGGCTTGCGTGACCGGGAAATTGTGAGCGGTGTGTCGCAGGATGATCCATACCAAGACCCAGTAGAACGACTCGAGGTCGTGATGCACGCCGTGGACGACCGGACCGTCGAGTATCTCCATCGCCATGAAGTAGTATGTGCCCTGCCTAAACGGTAAGTAATGAGATGCGCAAGGCTGTGGAAAGGACTGACCGTTCGCTCCTTACGCTCGTCGTTCTTGTATATCAAAACCACGCCGGCACTGTCCAAGCCGTCGCTGTCCGTACTCTCGGCAAGCGACGGGTTCATCACCCGGTGCGACGTCCGTCGTAGCGCTGTAATCGAAATCGTGGATGAAACCGAGGAAGCTCCCATCCTCGGCCTCATCCACAATCAAGACATTGCCAACACTGACGTCGCGGTGGAGAACACCGGCCTTCTCGAACGCCAGCTTATGACCTAGCCGCAAGTCAATACACGCGGTGGAGCATTTGACCATAAGGCACGTACCTATCACCGCATCTCTGAGAGCGATAACAAGCTCCTTCGTGTTCTTTGCCTTCGTGAGGGAGCGTCCAACGTCGTCAATGACTAGGCGCATGTGGCTGCGTTCACGAAATGTCCATTTCTTCTCACTACCGATCGCCCAGGAGAACGTTTGATGTTGGGGATAACGGTGGGGGTAGGTAGGAGCTGCAAGTAGAGAGCCAAAGTAGAGAGCGATGAGCGATAATCATGAAGCGAGAGGTAGATGCGTACCTTGGGGTGCCTTATCCGCTGGAGCCTCAGGCAAAGATGACGCTGCTGGTGTTGGATAAGAGGGTAGCCGAGTCGCCCGCTCCCCATCCATGATAGATACGTCCGCGGATGATTTCTCCCACTCGAGGACATCGAGCTGTCCAAGATCACCACCACATACGAGCCTCGGAAGTCCAAACCGATCCTTCTCGGGTATCTTGTCAGATAGTCTCTTGTAGAACGCTTCCTCGGGGTTCCGCACGACCTGTCGCCACGCTTCCTTCAAGATCTTGGGCTTGGGCTTCCAGTTCTTGTCTCGATGATGATCGTCGATAAGGCGGCCATCGGGGCCAAGGACCCGTGTGTCCTCGATGGTGAGCCATACCGTCGTTGCTCGAGAGAAGAGCCGTGAGTTGACGTCGAGTAGACGGTAGAGGAGGAACGGCCGCATGATAGTCCCATCCGCACCGCTCGGTACTAAGACCCTACGCCCTTTGTGGATCTCTTTCAGTGCGCCGTCGACGTCGCGGACATTGGCGCGCTCGAGCTGCTCCGTGACCCAGAGCTGATCACCAACAGTCAGCCGTCTGACAGTAGGGTCGGCACCGGCAACGATAGCGTCAGGGGAAGAGGGATGCGTGAAGTGCCATAGGAAGCGCTGCAGGTATTGGGGTTGCTCATGAATGGGGAAAGCAGGGGAAACGAGAGCTGATGTGTGATCGTACTTGATCACTCGTACGAGGTCGCCATAGATACCGATGACGAAGGCGGAAAGGAAGCCGTGGGCCAAGAGAAGGTTTCTTGCATTTCGGGCACTCTGGACGGCGGTATTGGCGTTGAGACCACCCTCTCTAGGGTAGGGGTCTTCTTCACGAGTCGGCTTTGCCTCGATGACCATCGCAATGTGTTGCCAGGGTGAACTCTTGAAATCAGCAGAAGATACCGGGGTTCCGGGGAAGGAGACGCAGACATCGGGATACGTCCACGAGTTCGGCTTCACGAAGTCGCCGAAGGGGAAATACATGCGAGTGCCGTGGGTGTTGTAGAAGAAGAGCTTCTTGTCGCCAAAGTGCAAGACAAGCTTGTCTAAGCCGGCGATCTGCAACCACCTCAGTTGGTTACACTGCAAAGAGCAGACTTCACTCACCAGCCCATCATAGCTCCACACTTCCTTCCCTTTCTCCGGATTGAAGGACGAGAAGGCGTTGTCGATATCGTTCGTTGGCTCGTGCGGGACCGATGATGGAGAAGATCGTCAAGGAATTGGTCGAACTGACCAGGAAACCAGTGGATGCGACCGGTGATCTCAGCGCGCCAGTTCTCGACGGCGGCTTCCTTGGTTGAGTGAACGTCTGCGGGGCGGACGGGGTGAGCATTGCCCTTCTGAGAACGCGGGGAGGCGAAGGTGTCCGCCATACCTGAGCTGCCGGAGCAGCTGCAAGCGCTGCTAATTGAGGCGGTAGAGATGGACATTTTATAGGTGAGGGTGGTGGTTGGGATAGAGGTGCTGGCTGCGGCGAACAATGGGTCGGTGCGTAAGCGCTAGTCGTGAAGACCACGAGGCACTTCTCATAAGCGAGGCAACCCCTTCCGTTAGTTCCGGTGTGTGAGACAGAGAAAAGGGCAAAGAGCTCACATGTGAATCGGCCCGCCGTGGTAAAACAGGTCTAGAGGAATTATGGCCCGAGTGAATAAAGCCAGCTGAGCTTCAAACAGGTAATTGGAGGACAACGGCCCAGAAACAGGGCGATGACGAGGTTGGCTGGCTGGTCCCCAGCTCTCTTAAACGAAACACGTCAGCGCTGACTCGACAATGCGCTTTGCGGGACCATATGTCAGCGGAACTTACCACGATCGGACGCAATCGAGTCCTTTGCGTGCACTGTGTTTATAAAGAAGCGACTCTGTATCAATCGATAGCGCGTGGTCTAGACGGCAGGAGTGGGAGGCGGTTAGCGGGTGGACGATGTTCAAGTTCAAGTTCAAGTCCAAGTCCGGAGTCTCAAGCGCTCTGCCGAGTCCTGCCGAGCGCCCAAATTCCTAACCACCCCGGATCGCGGCCTGTCGATGCGAGGGCGTATCTCATTGCATGCTGTTGTGCATAGCGGTTCCCTCAGACACACAATTACCCAAGATAAAGGGAGCTGCAAAAGGTGATACTTATTGGACAATAAGTACTAGCAACCACCCCCAAACCATTGGAGCCTAAGGAGTACTAGTCAGCACGCGGCGGTGTTTACCCGACAGGCGGAGCTGCGTGAACTCGGAATGAAAGGAGGCGAGATAGCGCGACATACTTAAATGCTTTAGCGATCCGGGCTCGTGTTATCTGATGATCGCGTTATCGAAGCCGGGGTGTCGAGTGTTGAACTTCATGTTTTAAGTTGCCTGAGGGTGGACCGACGTCCGACATGGTGAGGTCCATTTTCGTTGTCAAAGCTGAATTCATGTGCAATAAGTGCAACCAGTGCTAATGTGAGTCAGGTAGATCGTTCTCTCATTCTGCGTCTAGTGCCACGCAGTATGGGTTTCGGATGATCCAAAACAGACAATATGTTTTGCGTAAACCGCCGTTTCAGTAATAGGCGTCATGTAATTGGCACTACTGCATCGGGACCGCGATGCCATGGTTGTTAGCGGAGCGACATATGGCGACGGCCAGGGAACGTCTTATGTACGACATGTTATCGGTTGAACGTCACAACCGGAATGCTGTAACATACCCTCCCCAGTCCCCCGCTGGTTCGATGGTTCGCCATTCACTTTCGCGACCGTTTCTGTGGTCGGATGTTCAGTGATCCCTTGTTCTCAGGTTTGCGCTTCTTCGATGCTGACTCGACATTGCCAGCCGTCCGGGTCAACGCGGGGTCCAGCCGAGGGAGGGCAGGGTCATCGGCTGGCCAAGTGTCCAGGGCCAGTGCCTCGTCGAAGAGCGCGAGAACTGTGTCGTGCGTGAAAGGCGGAAACTCGAAGTCGCACTTGTCATCCCCGTGCGTGTCAGAATGATACAGCACGAGATCCCTGAGCTTCCGCATGAGTTGCGTCAGCGGAGCATTACCCCTAACGGTGATTTCGGTTTCGAACCACAGGAATGTGCTCTTCGCTGCGTAACTCCTGCCGTCGTTGATGCAGACGAAGGTGCATTCGTACGCTTTCTCATCGCCAGATGTATCGACATATGCCGTATGACGCAGGACCAGCCACACAAGGACCCAGAAGAATGATTCTAAGTCGTCGTGAACCGTGTGAATTGCATTCTTGTTCTTCAGGAGCCCGATGGATAGGAAGGCGTACGTTCCCTGTAACCAAAAATGACGTTAGGATTACTAGGATGAGCATGATAGACGAGAAAGAGAATGCTTACCGTGCGTTCTCTTAGCTGGGAGACGTCTCCCGTCCGAGGGGACGAGACCATCGTACCGGAACCAGAGACCTCATCAACACAAGTCGGCGGTGGGCCATAATCTTCGACCTCGGCCTCGAGGTCCTCCATGTAGCTATAGTCGAAGTCGTGCAGGAACCCGTAAAACCCGCCATCTACGGGCTCGTCGACAATGAGGATGTTGTTGACGCTCACGTCACGATGCAAGAGTTTCCCGTGCGCCCAGGCCAGCTTGTGTCCTATACTGCTGAATTAATTAATGCCCATAGTTCCGCAGAAGGCTCAGACGTACCTCGGATTGCATCGCGCATCGCGAGCACCATCTCGCGGGTCCTGCGGAACTTTGTCAGGGGTCGTCCGACAGTATCGACCACAAAGCGCATGTGGCTCCTTTCGCGGTGTCGTCGCTCGTCGCCATGGAGGACTCTCCATGCGAATGTCTGGTGTTGCGGATAAGGGAGAGGGAATGTAGCGGGCTGTTGGTCCGAGTCCGGAACCTCCATATCCTCCGGTGCGTGAGCCTGCGGTGGAGGCTCAAGGACACGAACGGCGTGCTGAGATGGGAGAGTCGTGTTAGTCAGGTCTGTGCCGAAGTCAGCAATCTTCGACGAGTGTCTTGACCGGTCGCCAAGTGGAGTCGGCGAAGGGAGTAGGGGAGCGCTCTTCATTGACCTGGCAAGAGGTGCGGAAGATAACGGGGAGTGGGGAACTTGGTCCTGGACACGAACACAATCCTCTAAAAGGTCTTGTTGAGGTGGGACATCGGATGGATGGTCTAGAACACGTCTGCTTGCTCTCCACTGCATGGCCTCCAACTCTCCCAAATCGCCTCCGCAGAGGATGCGCGGCAGTCCGTAGTACTCATCCTCCGGGATCGCATAGGCCAGCCTATCGTAAAACAACTTCTCGCTTCTATTCTGTAGCGTGCGCCATGCGTCCTTGATGATCACTTGCTCCAGGTCTCGGCTTGCACAGTCCGGGAAGTCCGGCAGCTTTCCATCCACCCGCTCTCGAGGATCTTCAATGGCTAGCCAGACCGTCGTGTAGCGGGAGAACAGACGAGCGTTGATGTCGATGAGCCGGAGAAGAAATATGATTGCGACCGCGCGGGGGAACCGTCAGCAGACACGTCTGAGTACACGTCAACCCTGCGACACTCGTCAGACGCCTGGAGAGGGTCCTTGCCTGCGCACTGTAGACGATCTTGCACCCATGCGAGCTCGTGACGGGTCAGACTCCGGCTTGTGGGATCGCAGCCGACGGTGGTATCGCCGACGGAGGGGTGGACGAATCGCCAGAAGAACTCGCGCAGGAGTTCCGGTTGTTGACGTAGAGAGAACGCGGGAGATGCGACGATGCCCGAGTGATCATAACGCACTATGCGGGCAGTGTCGCCAAAGACTCCAAGAATGAAGGCAGCCAAGAGGCCGTGTGCTACCATGAGGCCGCGAGCGTCGAAGGCGAACTGTATGAGGGTACGGCAGCGATTCTCTCCCTGCTCTTGGAAGGGATCGTCGGCGGGGCTCGCGCTGATGTTGACAAAAGCAGCAATGTTCTTCCAGACAGGCTTGCTCAACGCCTGGCCGGGGAAGGAAACGGCAATGTCGGGAAAGGCAGCGCGGTGTTTGTGCTCAAATGCTTTGAAGGGAAAGACCAGCTTCTCTCGGTAGTTTGGCAGGAATGTCAGTCGCTTTCCAACGGGAAACCTTGAGGTCACCCTCCGCAAACCAGAGAGCTACAGAACATAGATGTCAGCTGTGTTGATTGGTAAGACTGGCTCGGAGACGTACCAAGCCACTGTAACTCCTGACTTCCTGACCGGGTTGCGGTTTGAACTTCGAGAAGGGTGTCCTAAGAGGCGCTTCCGGGGGAGAGGTCGCAGAGCTTGGTACAAAGGCATTCATGAATTGTTCCATGCTTCCCTCGAATGTGTTGATTCTGGCTTCAAAATCCGACCATCCTGCGGGCTGCTGTGACGAGGAAGCATCTGCATGAACCATTCAGCCGACGAGCCACTCATTACGGCGTGTTTGGAGGATACCTGAGGTCAGATTCGACGTGCGAGTTGAGATGGACATCCTGTCGTCAGAAGCGATGTAGTGGTTGCGGGAAGGGCACTAGCAATAGTGGGATGAACAATGGGGTATGACGAGCGCCCGCAGTGGCATCTGGGCGATCCGCAAGCCCGTGAGTTTTCCCTATCATCCTCTTCCTGATGAAAATCGCCGTGATGGGGTGTGCGGTCAAGTCATGGTTATCGCGGTACATGTGTACGTCCCGCACAGTGCCTGCTGTACCTGAGTTGTACTAGGCCGCGAGTGCGACGCGCGTCACCTTGTTCTGAGTTCAACAGTTCCTGCTATGCTTACTCGAAAATGCTGCACTATATACTACTCACGCTTATTGTAGCCAACATGGCTGCCTATCAGGTTGGTTCGGAGGAAGTCGAGTGCGCACTGACATGGTCGCAACGATGCGCTGAAGGCGCGACTGAGTAGTTCTAGCCTAAGGCAGTGCTCACGGTAAGTAATACTTACTTCGTTAGTACTGAAGTAGTTAGTAACATGACTAACTCCTTTTAACTGTTGTTATCGGTTGCACTGCCACCTTTCTAGTCAGTCCGAAGTTGACGCCGTAGCAACCCTTTCCTCCGAACCACATCAAGCCATCCTTCAAGCTCACGTCTTGCAAGATCATGTCGTCAGCGGATGTCTCTGCTACAGAGGCAAGCTTGCCGTTAACACAAGGTAAGCGGACATTCTGCCTCCTAGCCAGGCTCATGACGTCGCTCAACTTCACCTAGGCTGCTAACGACTCAGAGAGAGACGCGGTCTCATCCCTCCGCAAGAACCTGCCCAGGAGATCGACGGCACTTCTCACGCACAAGCACAAGATTACGCTGAAGACGTGACAACCATCAGGGGTTCCAGTCGTCTATCGAGGAGGCCTGGTATCTGAAAGAGATAACCTTCCGCCCCGACCCGCAATCACCACCACGACGGTTCAAGATTATCACCCAGAACTTCAACGGGTAAGTGGGCTCACACAACTGGAGTACTTGAGCTAAAGCTGAGACGACAGGCCGTGCTCATTCATAGCCATCTGTAGGAAGTCTTTCTCTTGCGACATGACGCTGACTAAAGAAGGGTACTCACAGGCAACATCCTCATCTTGAGAGACAAGATACAGATCCTCCCATATGAGCGCACATCAGTATCCTTCGACTACCTGTCCCAGCTTGTCGCAGAATACCTTCTGCTGACCTGTCCGGACGTCGATATCTCCGCGGCATTATCGGTCATGCCTGCCACCCGCAGTTCGTATACCTCACCCGAACCGTGTACCCCGCTGACGTGGCCCCCAGAGGGTCTGGACCTCAACCCGCTCTTTACTGGGTCAACTTCGTTCCGCCCAGCCGGTGCCGGAGGCGAACTCAAACTATTCGAGCAAGCCGGTATCAAGTTGGTGCATGGCTGGCTCGTGGACCCGTCCACTCCCGAATACGAGGTCCTCTCGCGGACCGAGGATTACGACACGTCTATGAATCTGCTCGTCGAAGTTGATCACCTCACCAAAGGCCACTTTGTCGTCTCCGAGGCCGAGCCCTCGTCGTCTCAAGGCCCTTCCCGCCGCCAGTCGACATACAACCTGAGCCCAGAAGAGCAGAAGAAAGTAGAAGACGGTGAGGAGAATCCGCTGGCGCGCATGCGACTCGAACGCTGACAGCCGGCCACTCGTCAGCGCTTGTCGTACGCAGCTTCATAGAGAACGCACCCTCCCAGATCACCTACTACGGGCTCTTCCACCTCGCGGCATCACTGGAGCCGAACACACTGGCAGCGCTCTTCCGGAATTCTCACCTTTCTGTCCTGTATAAGTCTCCAGGAGAGGACGGCGCGCTGTATACCCTCGTGACTGACCAGGTCTTTCTCCATGAGGCATCTGTTGTGTGGGAGCGCCTCGAAGACATCGACGGCGGATGGTCCACGTTTGTCGACTCCGACTTCGTGCGCTCCAGTCCCGCAGGAGGCGACTACGCAGGACACACGGCCGAAAGTGCTCTCGCTGCTCTGGAACAGCAGACAGGTGCACTGACACTTGCTGAGCGCGCGGAGTGAGTACTTTTCGCCTGGCATACAGCGTTCTGCACACTGTTGACGACTTCTCAACAAGCGCGGATTTGGCGAGGCAACTGCAAGACGAAGAGAACGCACGTTTGCATGACCATTATGCTCGGCGGGATCTCGAGCGCATGGAGAGAGAACGCACGGAGCAGGAGACTGAGCGCGAGCGCAGGGAGCGCGGCCGCCGTGACGAGCGTCAGCGTGCTTTGGACGGTGCGATGCGGCCCAAGAAGAAGTCGGATTGCATCATAATGTGAGCAGCCCTATACCTTGACCACCGGCTGATCTTGTACAGGTATTGTAGTGTATGGAGACTTAGAACGGACATGGAACAACTATGGCTTTGACGCAGTCGCCGCACTCGCCAGCACTAGGGTGGCTTGGCCCCTGGGGGCCGCATACCACTCCGGTAGTCGTGGCACCACTAGACCATGTAGAAACCACATGAGCCCATCGGGCCAGAGCTAAGCTGTGATTCAAGAGTGGTACGGTCCATGTATCAAACCAGAGTACAAGTCTGGTACAAGTCAGCCTTGCTCAGCTTTGCCGCGGCAGTGGTACTTTGCGCTCGGGGTTCCGACGCTGTGGCGCAAGATCCGATCGGGACCCCATATTTTCTGGCCAAGTACTCTCGAACAGATGCAATCGACAGCAAACTACTCTCACATCCTCCTGACATCTGTGAAGGCGAAGGCAGCACTTCAGACCCTTGAGGCCAGACTTACAGATTGTGAACAGACAGCGCGAGTTTCCGAGGATTCGAGGTCGGAAGCGCCTGCAGTACTGGCGAGGTTTCTCTTGAGTAAGTCGGTGTACTCAACCTCTGGATCCCTGTACGCAGAAAGCTCATGTATATGAACAGCACTGGGTTGAAAGAGGATCTTGAATTAAAGCGATGTCTCTCCACGACAAGCTGAACTCAGCACTCGCCTCGCGCGAAAAGCGGCTCATCCGCCGCCGCCTCCCGGATCCGACCGCGGACGATCACCTCGTCGACTTCTTCACGAACGACTATCTCTCGCTCTCGCACTCGACTGACCTCCGCGAGCGATTCCTGCGCAAACTACAAACCTCGCCCCATGTCCTTGGCTCTGGCGGATCGCGGCTCCTCGTCAACGGACACGCGCACGCGTCTTTCGAGGCGCGTCTCGCGGCGTTCTTCCGCGCGCCCGCCGCGCTCCTCTTTAACTCCGGCTTCGACGCCAACGTCGGTTTCTTCTCCAGTGTCCCGCAGCCGGGAGATGTGCTCGTGTATGATGAACACATACACGCGTCGGTGCACGACGGGATGCGCGCGTCGCGCGTGGACGCACGGGTCTCTTTCCGGCACAACTCGGTCGACAGCCTCCGGAGCACACTGGAGGAGCTGATCGCGACGCGTCCTGGGCTGCACACGGGAGAATGCAGCGCGTTCGTCGCGGTGGAGACGTTGTACAGCATGGATGGGACGCTTGCGCCCCTATTGCAGATCGTCGAGACGGTCGAGGAGCTTCTCCCGCTTGGGAACGGCTATGTCGTCGTCGACGAGGCTCATTCTACGGGTATCTACGGTCCGCAAGGTAGGGGACTCGTCGCCGCATACAGTCTCGAAGACCGGGTCTTCGCGCGTCTGCACACATTCGGCAAAGCCCTTGCAGGGACGGGAGGTGCGTCTGCATAATCTTATTCAGCACGGGTGATCTCCAACTGAGGCATTGCAGCTGTGATCTTGATCACGCCTCTCGTGCGCGACTATCTCCTGAACTATGCACGATCGCTCATCTACACCACCTCCCTGAGTTATGCGAACATCGTCGCAGCAGACTGCTCGTTCGATTTGCTGGAAGACGGGGAAGCAGAGAAGGTACGCCTCGAGACATGCTCGCATTCGGTCCCGGGCTGACGATCGGCTCCCTCTCAGCTCTCCAGGGAACTCCTGGATACGAGCACGTACTTCCTAGACACCCTTCGTAAACAACTAGCAGAACATCGCATTTCTCCCGCCCTTCTCTTCCTCCCGCCGCATCTGGCTCTCCCCCGTCCAGAGACAAGGTCTGATCCGTCGACCCTCCCGACGCCGATCATCCCCGTCCTAACACCGCACCCCCGCCCACTCTCCGCACACCTCCGCGTCCGAGGCCTCAACGCCCGCCCAATCACCTGGCCGACCGTACCCAAGGGGGCAGACCGAATACGCGTATGTCTGCACGCGCGCAACACCCGTGAAGACGTCGATAGGCTCGTGAACGGGATGATAGAATGGGCGGAGAGTTGGGAGATGGCGCAGAACAACGGGAAGTCGGAGACAGGAGTCGAGCGTGGCCCCGTGGTGCAGGCGAAGCTATGAACACAACAGAAACTGCTATGGCGTAAACAGTGACTAGTCAGGGATCTATAGGAACAACGTAACAACCACTTGCTATACTCACCGCTAACAAGGATCATGCTCAGTCTTGCAACGCTTCGATTTCCTGTGTGCTTGTCTGCAGAAACTCCTCATATGAGTCCTGGTAACCAGCTATGGAGGCGCCGTCAGATGGTGGGCGAGAGACATCATGCACCACATAGCACCCACCGGGAGTCTTCGCCCGGGCTCTATACCTCGCAACGACTTCTCGGTTGTGTCGAATTGCGGCCAGCTGCGCCTGCTTTATGGTTCCTGCGGATTTGAGTTTTGCAGAGTCAGAAGTCAGCCCCGCGGCGCGGACTTGACTGAGCTCGTACCGGAGACGTGAACAACGTGTGGGATGAACTTCCTCCCGTCTATAGTCGTCATAAGAGACACGCTCGCCCATGCAAGCTTGTGCGGGTCTCTAGCGACCCGTATGATGCACAAGTTCGTCCGCGGAGAGAAGTACTTGACTGGTAAAATCGCTTCATCAACTTTCTTGAGGGCCAACGTCGGGAAAGGAAGAGCCTACTTGTCAGCGAGGAGCCTACTGCACCCCAGCCAGTGTCCCCGAAGTGCGTGATGACGCTTTGCTTGAGTGCAGCCCATATTTGTTTGCTTGTGATGTCTTCTTGGGCGCGAGGAGTTTGACCGGGTATTGGAGGCGGGACGGGTAATAATTCGACCAGCAGCCAGCGATTCTGTGTGAAAGGTATCAGCGTATATTCTCTTGCGTTTTCTGTCTTCTTACCTTGAACCTGACCATGCTGATTCGAAGGACGGCTATGGTTGACCGTTGTGCGATCGACGAGGACGGTTCTTGGTCAAGTTCGTCCAGTTTATAGACGCCGAATTCGTCCGCGTATTCGAATCTGTGTGGTTGCATTTCTGTCACGAACTAGCGTCTACCCGTGCCCTTGTCACGGCAAGGCCAACTTAAGGTGCACGAGGCTATGAGCTACTCATCCATAACACCGGCGCACTCGGGTGGGCTGCGCCCCCCCTCGCGCGCCGCCGTCTGCATTTCTCAGCGACTGCGAGCTGGAACTTGAAAGTCGTGAGACTCAATTTCGATCGCTATCGTCCCTTGTCAGTGAGGGCGAGGTCAAGCGGAGATCATGCCGCCCAATGGAGAGTTTAACTCCGATCAAGAGTCTTATAGAAGTCCGCTTATCTGTTGGCTTTCGGGAACGGAACCCCCAATTCAAGCGCTGCCCGGCGCTTCGCAGTTGTCGACGTTTTTCCCCTGCCACCTCTTGGACTGCCTCCGCAATGCTTACAGGCGATAGAGAGGGACTTATGCTTCTGTTGCATCGGAGAATTGGATGAAAGAGCGCAGCCTGTACAGCTAAACACGCCCACTTACCATCTCTGGAAAGTGCCCTTTCCTTTTCTGTCCGAGATGATTTACTATAGAAGCGACGGTCTGCGTGGACAGAAAATAGACTCGCATTGCAACGTGTAGGTTTAAAACTTTACAAGGAGCATCGAGGAGACCGTAATAGTAAATAATGCGAAGGAGTGCAGGTACACAAGTACAATCCCGTCTACTAATAGTGAGCGTGTGTGATGATCTGTCCATCCCAAAGTCCCATGTCTAAGTAACACAACAGATGCCGAGAGAAAACAGACTCAATGAATGACGTGATAAATCATAATGAACGTCCGACAAGCAGTGACAGAGGAACAACCGGCTTCATTTCCGGAGCCCAGGCGCAACTCTGTCAACGCGGCTTCCCTCCGAAGCTCGGCGTCGGCGGGAACAGGGATTCGTCCGCGTCGCCATCCGCATGCTGGAGGAACTGGTCGATAATCTCGCGCCAGTCCGACTGCCCGTCCTCATCCCAGTGCTCGTGCGACTTGTTGTCCATGACCATCGGCGTCATCAGCGGTTCCAGCCCGCCGCCGTGAATCCACCTGTCGACCTTGTCCCCACTCCCGTAGCTGAACGGCCGTATGACGAACTCGGGGCTCAGCGGAGAGAAGAAGGACATGTCGCTGTAGCACGACGTGTCGCTCGCATCGCTATAGCTGTGCTTGTGGAGGACCAGCGGAGCCGGACGCGTCGGTTGGCGCGTAGCGAACGTCGTGGCGGAATAGGGCGGGCTGTCCACTGGGGACGCGGTGAAGGAGAAGAGCGAGTCGAACGGGCTGTCGTCGTCTGACGAGAAGGGGTCGATGTCCACCAGCTTGAGGTGGTATCGCCGCGGAGCCTGCGCGATGCACTCATCGACCAGGATGTTGAACAACGGATCCTGCTCGTGGTCCGCATCGCTGTCGGCCGATCGTCAGATCACTTCATTGATGAGGAAGATCGCAACGCACGATGGCAGAGACGTTTGTGGGGGCGACGTGCGGATCGTGCTGGGACCCGCCTTGACCTTCCACGCGTCGTGGTAGTGAGCCCTGGTCGCGCTCTTTGCAGACCCGCCAGACGGAGAATACGCCGAACGGGGACCATGGGGACGACGCGACGGCCTATCCGGGGAGCCGATGCTGCTGGTGTTGATCTTGGATAGCATCACGCGGGGGCGCGAGCGGGCGACACGAGCGGGGATGGGTGAAGGGTTGGATGCAGGAGAGGGGGCGGGGTAGCGACCGCAGGTCGGGAGATTCAGGCTTCGGGTTCTCCTGTGCATGTGTGCGGGACCTTTTGAGAGGAGGCTTCGCCCCGCGGGCGGCTCGGGTTTGGCATGTGTAGACGGAGGCGCTATCAGAGACGTCCCCCTGCGACGGGCGGTTGACGTGAGAGCTTGAACGTGGGCGGGGGAAGTGGACGTGAGCGCATCTGACTCGAGGTAGCTCATGGTGTACGGCGTGGAGGGCGGTGGCGCTCTCACGGATCGTCCATGCCCACGACTTGCTATATGAGCTTTTCTGCATGAGAATGCGCAGGGCCTGCGGTGCAGATGTTGTCCGGGTGTGAGCCTCTTCCGACCGAGTCCAGCGAAGGGAGCTTCTCACCCTCCAGGATGCTGTGCTCGGTCCTCGTCAACCACGGCAGAGGTGAGCACGGCAGGCGGTGCTGGTGTTTTCTGTCTCCAAGGCATCCCCGCCACGCATCCCGGAGTTGGAAACATCAGCGTTACTCTCGCATCCCAATCGCCAGAAGGGTGCGCAGGGTGTCCGTGCATCAACCTCGAAGTCGACGGATGTCAGAAGATGTTTGATGAATATGATGTTCGCTGTCTATGTTAGGCCTCGGAAGATGCCGGCGACCGCGGTTGCCAACTAACCTGTGCGCATAGCAGCAGTTAGTACAAGGAATTCAACGGAAGTAATCCCGAAAGAGGGAGCAATAAGTAGGGAGAGATTGGTGTCGTTGCGAAACGGTGCATGCGATGGGGATAGCTTGTACCGAAGATACCGGCCGATGAGTAGAGTACAGCACCCCTATGAACGCCGCGTGTTCAAGGTGTCATTCACACCCATCCTTCATGTTCATGCTGTTTGCGCAGAGTATTGGTAGAAACGTCCAGACTGTCCGGACACTGTGCTGACCCACGTCTTGCCATGTACAGCAGGAAGAGTGAGGTGCGACAGGTCATGACATCGGTGTGCGAAAACACCGCGACCGATCCTGCATAGGATACCTTGTCTGCCGGAATTGGTACTGGGTCACCTAAGTACTAGTCAGAAAGGATCAATCCAGAACACGCCATCCGTACTTACGAACAGAACGGATTGAACAACATCATCCATAGGACCCGTACTAGCGCGTGTAGAAGGAACTTAGGCCAGCTGCACGTTCGCGATCTGCAAGGATGGCAACGAGTTAGTACTTGATGCGATGACATGTCAACCAGAGAGGTCCAGACCATGGGAACACCCTGAAGCCCGTGGATCGATACGCTTTTCCCGCACCGTACTCGTCGCATGTATGCCACGCACATTCGTTATACTATCGGCGAAGGAGCTGTACTCACCGGATCCGTAACAACCTAAACTTAGCGTCCGCGCATCATGTTCAGGGGTGCGATCCGCTACGCTACGATGGTCGCATCGGGCCCGCACCGGGAGTCCATGTAGATGAAGGGTCTGTCGTCTTGTAGTCTGTTTCGTTTGCGAGGATCGTCCAAGTGGGGCTTGCTGAGGCCGACTCCTTGCGGCCCCGTCAGCGTCTTGCGTGTCTGAATGAGTGATCAATGTCGGTATGCTGTCGATTGTCCAGGGCGTACCTGACGAGGTGCCGAGCTTGAGAGCCTGATGGACAGCTGTTATTGGCGTACCGTTAGAGGTCGACGCTCTCCGGTGACGTCGTAGGAGATGCGTGGATAGGTAGTGATATCGTCTGTGAACCTGGCTACATTTCGAGACTGCTCTCTATCCAGGCAGACCGGTCGTAACAAGAGAATATGTGCCAACCGCGCCGATGCTTATGGGGGACCCGTCCCTAACTGGGACATTCGCTCCTATCGAAACTTGAAGGACGGCCCGTGCCTGGACCAGCGAGATGATGCAGCAGGGCGATGCTTTGATGACTATGGGTGTATGAGATATGCGTACCAAGAGACTCAAGAGCCCTGTTCGGTCACTTCAGACATCCGTACGCATTGTCTCCGGGGCGACATTGACCGACACCGACAATGTCACTTCGTAGCGCATGCATGAATTGAATTGATTACACTGCGAAGAAGGCGGATCGTGAGTGTACATGTCTGGGCTAAGGAGCGGAAACTCACATGTACAGATGAGTGGTGAAGACATGACTAGTACGTATAAAGTGGACAGTAGGCATTCTGCCGCAGGGACGTGGTATGTGGCATTCGACACAAACGATGGGGATTGCCTACTTTCGGACTACCTGCCCCTCGTAGAGTCGGCTTGTGTTCGTGCTTGCGCAAGTACGCCTTGCTGCTGTTCAGCTAAAACTCTTCGTTTATTGAAGTAGTCGATCTGAACAGGTGTCAATGTTCCGAATCCTGTAGTCGAGGGATATGCACTGTACTTACCCAGCTCTTGGCACAGTTCTTCTCGTACGTCTTCCGCACATCGGCACAAGCGGTCCCCTCGTCCCCAGGTTTGACGACGTTGGCACCGTCGAGGCAGGCAAAGTACGCATCACGGCTCTCCCAACACTTCTGACGGTCCGCCCTCGATGTTGGATCCGGTGTCTCAGGTTTTCCACCAAACCAGCCCATTGGAACCGACGAAAGCTAGAGACAGCAAGGAGATGTGAGTGGTGGTAGATGGACAAGAGCACGACCGCGGTCCGCGATTTGCCAGTCATTTTCGGATAACCCGCACTTAGCGCAGAAATAATTACTGCTGCCGGTCCGTCTTCGGTAACCCCTTATATGGACATAGCGATGTAATTGGGGTCGCTAACTAGGCTCGGCGACGACGATCTCCTGGTAGTACTACACGACGACCACGACCATCTACCACCCTGGCTCTATCCTCAGCGCGACGCTCAGCTAGACGTCGCCGACATGGCGTCTTCGTCGACCCAAACGACACCGGCACACTCCCACCCGCTATCGCAGGACGAAGGGCCGTCGCGTGGTCGCCGGTCGCGAGGCAAGGCGAACGAGGATAGCCCTAGACCACAGACGGACTACTTCACGCTTAAGGCCAAGCTTGATGATACCTCCAAGGAGCAGACGAGATACACAAACGGGAATTGGGACGGAAGCGTGCGCGGTTACGGCAAGGGAAACCGTAGGTGAGTACTGTGTTCTGTCCTAAGTAGCTTCGGGACACTGCCGCGCAAGACGAGGTGCCGTCGAATGAAGTTTGATACGTTTGTCGTTTGTGGTTAGAACGAGGATACATACCGGGACGCGTCTTCCATGCAAACGCATTTGTGTCTGCCGCGACTACCGACGTTGGGTATGTCGAGTCGCATCTACTTCTTGTCGCTCGACAACCGGGGGAGACGTACAGGGTGCAGAGTCTATGAGACAGGTCCTCCGACACGACCCAAAGGGTTCGAGGTTGACAAGGAGTTCGACCTCATGCGAGACCGCCCTTTCAGCTCTTCAGGCTGCACTCTTACGTGCCCGCCTTTCCCAATCAGATTGCGCGGAATGTTCGGCGGCGTCAACATTACAGTCTTCACTTCTCGATCTTGTGCCTACACCTACTGACTGCAGCACCCACCTAGGTCAGCGAAGCCTCCACCACTTATTGTGGTCGAGTCATCTAGCGAAGATGTTGCGGCCAACGCGGGCTCCAGCTACCAGATCGTGCACGACGTGATGCCCAACGGTAGTGGTACCAGCCTATCTGCTCCTACGACCTCAGGGAAGATATTGAACACGAGGTGGTACGACCACTCGGACGACGCTATGCGTGCAGCCATGTCAGAACTCGCATCGTCTTCTCCTGACATTCCCGCCGACCACCCTTGCTACTCAATTATCCGTGTTCTCTCATCTGCCGTCCACAGCCTTACTCGGGTGCGACAGGAACTCGAGGAGAGCAGACGTGAACTGATGGAGAAAGAGGCCGCGCGGAGGGAACGTGCAGAGCAATTGCTGCAGGAACTCCAGCTCTCAGATAAAGACGTCGCCAGTCGCGTCCTGCAGTCTCTGTTCCCGAACGACGATGAGACCACGCACCAGGTCCACCGAGTGCAGCGGCAGCAAAGCTTGATGGTAAGATCGCGCTCTCCTTGGCTTTCCATGTTCGCTCATGCCTGCTGCAGTCTCTCACCGAGTCATTGACGGAAGCCATCGAGGACGAAGTGCCGATCTCGCGCAGCGCACCAAAGGATGACCTGACGCCCATGGCATCCACGCTTATGGTGCCCTCATCCCCGACAGTATCGACTACTGTTGTGACCGCCCAGGCTGTACCCACGTCCCCCCGCGCGAGCGCGCCTACCTCTCTGCCGACTATAGAGTCCTCAGACGCAGAGAGTACGGTAGAGCAGGGTCCTGCGACGAGCACAGATCAGGATGCCTCAGCAGACGGTGTTGCGAAGGCGGAACGGCCGTCACTGGGAGACTGGATGGGAACGTGGTGGGCGAAGCCGAGGAGTAAAAGTCGAGCTCCGAAGCTCCCTTTCCCCACGGCAGACGGCTCCGACGAGCTAACAAAGGAGACCGCATCCACGGCTTCTGCCAGTGATGAAGTCTCTTCCGCGCACTCTGTTCCTGGAACGCCCACCAAGGCAGCTCCGTCGAAGCGGAAACAGACCCGCAGTGTCTTCGGTACATTGGGGTTCTCAATATTAAACCCGTCGTCATCCTCGCTGGCTGCGAAGAAGCGACGTAACATGTCTGTCACGGACGTTTCAGGCTTGGATCTGCCACCTGAACGCCCCGAGACGCTCTCAGTCAAGTCTGCGCACGTCTCGCCATCTAATAGCCCACTGCTCTCGCCCACCGCCCTCCTCTCGGAACCCTCCAAGCCTCCCTCAAACGTCGCATCTCCATCACCGAGCGTCACCCTGGCGGACGCGAAACCACCTCAGGGCACTTCACTGCAGGCGATCATACAGGCGACGCGTGTCATGACCTCGGACGCAAACAGCATTCTCTCTGACCAGGGGCGGGAAACGAGTCCTGTCATTGCACAGATGGCCTTCGACCTCGTGCGCAATGCTCGTGAATGCAACCTCGAACTCCGCGATAGACCGAAGGAACGGAAGGAGAGGAAAGCGGCGGTCGGCGAGCGACATGGTTCCCCTGCTGTGGACAACGACGCCACTCCCGCTGCTTCTCGGACACTGACGACTGCTCAGGCGGCGCGACGGACACCAAAGAGCCGCAAGCCTAGCGTTAACCTCCCATCTTTTGCCTCCCCTCTCTTCGGTTCGTTCGCGATCCAGCAACAGAAGAAGCCCCCGGTTGTCCCTGATGGGAGCAAGCAGGGCTCAGCGACGGATTCCCCACAACAGAGTGCTCCTGCGATGTCGCAGCCGACCACCAGCAAGCCAGGCTCTGTCCCGCTCGAGTCCATTATCCCCGTAGAAGCCAAACCACCCACGCAGTACCTCTCCCGACAGTACACCCCACTGACAGCACGCGACTTCCACTTCTCCATCACGCTTCCCGACAGTGCGTCGTCCATTTCGGCGCAGGAAGATAACCACGAGGGCATGACAGATCGCTTCGGGTTCATCTATGACGTCGCGCGGTACGACGCCCTGCTGCTCATGCGCGCGAAGGAGTGCAAGAATACCGCACCTGCTTGCCTCACTGGCATCAAGGTCGCGGATCGGAGGGAGGATAACAGCTGGCCAGAAGAAGACGAGGACGCGGCTGCTGTCACTCTTGACATTGTCAAGGTGCCTTGTGACTGCGATGGCGACGACGGCGCAGACTCTGTCAGTATCATGTCCACGAGCACGCGCCCAACGACGCGCACGCCCGGTGGCGACTCCATCTCGGCCTCCTCGCAGCGCTCGCGCGGTGCATCGCCCGCCTCTTCCAGACGGGTGAAGCGAACGTCGACGGTCTTCAGCGCTGCGACGCTCAAGTCGTCGTCGTCGGTTCTCTCAGTTGACTCCGACACCCCTCGCCATATCTGCCACAACACGATCAGCCGGCTGCTCCAGCAGCTCAGAGACATACATGACCAGCGGCAGGCAGCACAGCGCAAGGAGTGGGACTTATTCCTGAAGAATCGGAGCAAAGCGACCACGAACAAATCGCTCTCGTCGGGGAACCGCTCTACCGTCGTCAGTGGGGCGGCGCAGCTGCTGGGCCTTGGCACAGCGGATGAGGCTGAGGAACTCGAACATAGCGAAGGCCTCATCGGTTTTGCACAGTTTGGGCTGTCGTCGAGCAAGGACGAGAAGAAGGAGTTCGACCGGCTTGTGCGGAATGGCATCCCTCTCGCGTATAGATCGAAGGCATGGTTAGAGTGTAGCGGGGCACTGGAAATGCGCGAACCTGGCGTCTTCGCGGACTTGCTCGCCGAGTGCGATCCTACGAGCAGCGTCGTCAGGGAGATAGAGAAGGACGTGTGTAGAACCATGCCCTTGAACATCTTCTTTGGTCGGACAGGCGCTGGGGTGGAGAAGTTGCGGCGGGTCTTGATGGCTTACAGCCGGTGAGTGCTCATCCGTGAACTGTTCTGTATTGCCGCGCTGACTCATGCTGCCTACCAGACGCAATCCTGCTGTGGGTTACTGTCAAGGCATGAACCTCGTCACGTCGACTCTGCTCCTCGTCCATGCAGACCAAGAGGAGGCGTTTTGGGTCCTCACAGCCATCATCGAGCGTATCCTCCCCGAAGACTTCTTCTCGCCTTCTCTCCTAAGCTCGCGCGCATGTCCCATGGTGCTCCTTGACTATGTGCGGGAGCTGATGCCGAAGTTGTCGGCACACCTCTCCGAGCTCAGTGTAGATCTTGGCGCGATCTGTTTCTCGTGGTTCCTCTCGTTGTTCACGGACTGCCTTCCCATTGAGGTGAGTTAGCTCCTTGTCTCCCTCCTCGGACATGTGCATCTGACGCGGAGCTGCAGACCTTGTTCCGCGTGTGGGACGTCTTCATGGTCGACGGCGTGGATGTCCTGTTCCGCATCGCGTTCGCCATCCTGCGTATCAATGAGCAGGAACTGCTGCGAAGTTCATCCATCCCGGCCGTCTATGTCGCTCTGGAGAGTCTGCCCAATCGCATGTGGGAGGCAGATCGGCTGATTCAGGTACGTTGAGATGCCCCTAACCTGTCCTTGTTGGAGGCTGAGAGAGCTTGGCAGGTGGAGGCGGAGCTGCGTAGCACTATCGTCCATGCGGACATCGTGAAGCGGCGAGACGCTCACATCGCGCAGCTGCGAGAGTACATGGCGTAGATCTATCTTACTGCTTAGCGCTTACTAATTACCTCTTGGACTAATGTGTGTAGATCGGCATCCTGGATGGGACACTATGTTTCTTTGACCCAGTGCGCTGGGGTGTTGTACACTTATCTGCGACTTCGATTTGTACATGGGAACGCAAGCGGGTCAATTGGCATAAGTAGTCCACCGTCATTGACAATCGTCGTTCGAGCCGTGCAACCTTCGTGGCACCTCTTGGCAGGCGCTATCCCCTGTAACGACCTGTGAATCACACTCGCGAGGCGTGGCTCCCGTATAATACGCCAGTGCGACAATGCCCACTGTTTCAACGCGATATTGAACTCCTTGAATACGACCAGGATCGCCCATGCATTCGGCAAAACACAGCGCATCCCCAAACTTAGAGGTGTTGGCTCTGTGTCGCTATCGCCAGAGCGGAAGCGACACCCGTTCAACGTCTCAACCAACGTAGAGCCCTCTTTGTGCGTACTGACGGTGCTTCTACCTCGATCGCTATTGACGATCATCCGTAGGAAGTTATCGCAGCGGCACTCGCCTGCTTGACACATCGCGACTTCTCCGAGTTTACTTGCATTTCCCCGAGGGGCCGCATCCTTGAGGGATGAACTCATCGACGCACTGTAAAGCCGTGAATCGTTTAGTCAGGATATCTGCGCGTGTCTTTGCCCCGGGTGTTGAGGCAGATGGTAACCTGAGGCAGCGATTCACGCGAAACAGATTGTCTGTTTGCTGGATTCTCCGAGGCTCTCATCCTGCGTTTCTCTAGGCGCAGGATGGGAGAACGCTCCAATTTGACGACGAAAATGGACCTCACCAGCACGGACGTCGGTCCACCCTAGGGCCTAGGCCTCAGGCAATTTGAAGCATGAAGCTCAACACTCGACAATCCGTTCCCGATGAAGGGATCATCAGATAACACGAGCGCGGATCGCTAAAGCACTCATGCCGCGCAAACTCGCCTCCTCACATTCCGAGTTCACGCAGCTCCGCCTGTCGGGTAGGCCCCACCGCGTGCCGACTCCGAGTCGAATGGTTTGGCGGTGCTTGTGCAACAAGTATCCCCTTATGTGGCTCCGGATATCTTGGGTTGTAGTGTGTCTCAGGGAACCGCTTTGCATAACAGCATGCAATGAGATACGCCCTGAGAGTCGTACCGACAGGCCGCGATCCCGGGTGGTTAAGCATTTGGGCGCTCGGCAGGACTCGGCATGTTAGGGGGCAGAGCGCTCGAGACTCCGAACTTGGACTTGAACATCGTCCCCCGGCTCACCGTCTCCCACCTCCGCCATCGAGACCACGCGCTATCGATTGATACGGTTGCATCCTCTTACCCGTAACCCAGCGTTGCTCGGCTCTGACACAAAGAACTCGATTGTGTCCGATCGTGGTAAGTTCCGCTGGCACATGGTTCCGCAAAGCGCATTGTCGCAGGTTATCGAGACAGCGCTGACGTGTTCCGTTTAAGAGAGCTGTGGACTAGTCAAGCAACCTCGTCATCGCCCTGTTTCTGGACCATTGTTCTCGCATCACCTGCTTGAAGCTCAGCTGGCCCTCTCTACTCGGGCCAATTCAGGACCCCTGATAATACGGTCGACACTCTCTTCAAGGTCGAGGCTGTCCCCAGCCATTTTGGTCCGTACGCCAACCTGCCTTATATAGCCAATTTTGGTCCGTCATTGAAGAGACTGCCGCTAAGCGCCCGCGAAGGTCCGTATATTCGAAGAGAGTGCGCGTGAGCGCGTTTTACATCGTATACACATTGCGACAGTCGTGGATGCTTCCTATAATGCAACAGAACGTACTAGCACAGTAGAACGTCCATGTGTGATATCAATCCTCGTCGTCCTCATGCTCTTTGGCATCGGCGTCTGAGGCCTGCCGCCGCCGCTTCTTCCCCAACTCCTTCGCGACCTCCTGGATCTTTGCGCGGGCCCTCTGCAGCAAGACATAATCCTGCATGTCCTTCACGGACAGCTTGTACTTCTCTTGATCAGCCCCGGTACCCTCTCGGCGTATGTTTAGCTTTGCAAAACAATGTCGCGCGAGTGACCAACGCATGTCTTCTGAGTATTGCACACCGTAGTAGAATACAAACTCCGTCTAAACAGTAACTACAATGCTTACTGAGACGAAACTCCGATAAGCACGGCCACCTCGGCAAGTCAAGCGCCCTGTCAATGGTCCGTCATCTGAAGAGACTGCTCCCGCCGTCGCCTGGAGGCGCCCATCAGGTCCGTACAAATAAGAGACCTCCCGGGCCCTCCTCAGCCCACTTCGGTCCGTACTTTGAAGAGACCTCCCACCGGCCGGCCCACCCATCCTGGTCCGTACGCAGAAGAGAGTGACGCCCGTATTATCAGGGGTCCTGCCAATTCCTCTGGACCTATTCTACCACGGCGGGCTTCGAATCACAATGTGAGCTCTTTGCCCTATCTCTGTCTCACACACCGGAACCAACGGAAGGGGTTGCCTCGCTTATGAGAAGTGCATCGTGGTCTTCACGACTAGCGCTTACGCACCGACCCATTGTTCGCCGCAGCCAGCACCTCTATCCCAACCACCACCCTCACCTATAAAATGTCCATCTCTACCGCCTCAATTAGCAGCGCTTGCAGCTGCTCCGGCAGCTCAGGTATGGCGGACACCTTCGCCTCCCCGCGTTCTCAGAAGGGCAATGCTCACCCCGTCCGCCCCGCAGACGTTCACTCAACCAAGGAAGCCGCCGCCGAGAACTGGCGCGCCGAGATCACCGGTCGCATCCACTGGTTTCCTGGTCAGTTCGACCAATTCCTTGACGATCTTCTCCCATCATCGGTCCCGCACGAGCCAACGAACGACATCGACAACGCCTTCTCGGCGTTCAACCCGGAGAAAGGGAAGGAAGTTTGGAGCTATAATGGGCTGGTGAGTGAAGTCTGTCCTTCGCCGCTGTACTCAACTGAGGTGGTTGCAGATCGCCGGATTGGACCAACTTGTTTCGCACTTTGGCGACAAGAAGCTCTTCTTCTATAACACCCATGGCACCCGCATGTACTTTCCCTTCGGCGACTTCGTGAAGCCAAACTCCTGGACGTTACCCGATGTCTGTGTCTCCTTCCCGGGAAACCCCATTTCTTCTGGAGATATGAAGACCTCACCCTGGCAACACATCGCGATGATAATCGAGGCCAAGCCGACCCGCGAAGAAGATCCCTACCCTAGAGATGGTGGTCTGAATGCCACTACCGCCGTCCAGAGTGCCCGAAGTGCAAGAAATCTCCTTCTGGCCCACGGTTTCCTTTCCGCTTTCGTCATCGGAATCTATGGCGACATTGTACGGGTGATCAAGTACGATCACACGTCCGCGCTCGTCTCCCCTGCTTTCCCCATCCACGAACACCCCCAGTACCTCCAGCGCTTCCTATGGCACTTCACACATCCCGCTTCTCCTGATGCTATCGTTGCGGGTGCCGATCCTACTGTCAGACGACTTACAGTCGGTGATCAGCTCTGGATCACGGAACAGCTTGAACGCGCTGGCGTCCGCGACGTCAGCAGCGCGCTCAAAGAGGTTCATAAGGGCCGTAGGGTCTTGGTTCCGAGCGGCGCGGATGGGACCATCATGCAGCCGTATCTCTTGTACCGTCTGCTCGATGTGAACTCACGGCTTTTCTCTCGAGCGACAACAGTGTGGCTTACCATCGAGGACACGCGGATCCTTGGCCCTGATGGCCGCCTCATCGACGATCCCCATCGAGACAAGGACATGAAGACGAAGCCAAGGATCTTGAAGGAGGCGTGGCGACAGGTCATACGGAACCCCGAGGAGGTGTTCTACAAGAGACTATCTGACAAGATTCCAGAGAAGGATCGGTTTGGAATCTCAAAGCTCGTCTGTGGTGGCGATCTCGGTCAGCTCGATGTTCTTCAATGGGAGAGGTCGAGTGAAGACGTGTCCATCATGGATGGGAAACGGGAGACTAGATTGCCCTCTTATCCGATGCCAGCAGCGTCGTCTGCAGGTATAGCAAAGGCAATCGGGCCCCAAGGTACGTCGCCACCTTTGTTCCTCGGAGATAAGCTCATCACCCCCTACTTGCAGCTCCTACCTACCCTCACCGGTATCCTCAACATCAGACATTCTCCTGGGCCATCGGGGGCGGAAAGAAGTGGACATGCCGTGAACGCAGCCACATGCGCTTGGTCATTGAAGATGTTGGGCGCACCCTTACGAAGGCGAAGAACACGAAGGAGCTTGTCCTCGCTCTCAGAGATGCGGTGATAGGTTGGTCTTCAAATGCTCTCTACTTGGATGTGTGCTAACTTGGGGCCAGGTCATAGGCTGGCGTTCGAGAAGGCCGGCGTCCTCCATCGTGACGTCAGTGTCGGCAACGTTTTGATTCTGGACGAGGCCGAGGATGGAAGCTTTGTCGGTTTCATTCACGACTTCGATTACAGCGCCATGACGGATGTCGCCCCTGGCGACGAAGTGCCTCCGTCCGCAGATGCAGATCGTGCCGACGTTGACGGCCTCGAGAGTATGGGCGTAGCGGTCACATACAAAAATGATGAGCGGAGGGAACGAAAGGTCGGTATCTTTGCCTCATCATACCACGGTGTGTTACTAACGATATCTACAGGGCACCTACTACTTCATGGCTCTCGAGATTCTCCGCCGTCCCGTCGTCCACGGCGTACATCACGATCTCGAATCGTTCTACTGGATCCTAGTATGGGTGGTCCTGCGGCATACGGTTCACAATCTCCCAGAGGCCAAAGCCCAGAAAGTATTCGCGTACGGAGACGACTTGACCAGCGCCGGGAACAAGAGCGAGTGGCTCGAAACGATAGTGGATATGATTGATATTCCCGACAACCAACCTCTCATCAAGCTCCTGCGTGACATGGCCTTCCTTGTCATCAAGAGCGTCGGCTCCAAGATCTCAAAACCTGAACCGATGACCTACGACGATGTACTTCAGCTCTTTGACGAAGCCCTTGCATCCCCGGGCTGGCCAGACATCGACTTCGTCCCCTGCAAGTGGCTCGACAAGTCACATACCAGCATACCTGGAGTCATCCACGACACTCACGCCGAGCCGAAGCCTTCACCACCCTCCAAGAAGACAGGTTCTGGCGCTCCGCGATCCGATGCCGAGAAGATGCCCCCACCTTCCGAGACACCATCAAGCTACAAGGCGCATCTGCGCTCGAAAGGGCAACGCAGTGGAACGGTGGCCGCTCCCTCAGATGGCAGGCCCAGCTCATCCTCGTCCTCCAGGAAGCGCAAGGCTGAGGAACCGGCTGACCCCCAAGTCTCAGGGAGTGGCAGGAGCCGGTCGAGCAAGAGGTCGAAAGGTAGTCGGCGCAGCGAGCGCACAGACTAATCAACGGACTCTCTGGTTACTCGTGAATACCCCTGTACTAATTGCTACGCATGCTTGTACTAATACTCAATTTGATCATGTGCATCCTTCACATTGCTCGTCAAAGATGAGTAAGTAGGTACAGTTACAAGTGTATGCTTCCTACTTCTTCGTCCGACCGGATGCGCATATCAGTACTGACATGCAACTTACCCGGTGCTTTTATGCCAGCAATGCCCCACATGCAACCTAAGAATCTTTGCGAACACCATCACTACGGAGCAGTACGGAGTGCACATTCTTCGCGATCCTTGAAGGGCAGAACAGGGTCTGTATGTTTCGGGAGAATATTTCAAACATAGCATCATGAGCAAACATATCGAAGAGACGTGGCATGCAGGCTGCGACTGACGTCTTTGGATATCCCGAGTGGAAGGGCGAGCGTGACGCAGGCGTTCGGAGAGTCCTGCGGTCATGTTCCTTTACAGTAGCACGCGCGAAGATGGGTTGGAACCTACGACGATGTAGAGTAGGCTGAGTACCATCAAGGATGTCGACTACTAGACAGTCCGATCTCCGGGCTGTCTGGTCCATGCCCACGAATGATATGCACACAGTCAAGAGTCCCAGGAAATTATATCTGCGTGAATACATAGTACCTGGAGTACCGGTCGATTTGGGGGAATAGTATGGCATTGAAGCCGTCGTTTGCTCTCATGTGGCACTTCGGTGCGAGCATTTCTCGGAGTATAGTCAATGTACATGATGTAAGGATAATTTAAAAGGCGACATGCTTGTTAAGCATTAGCATAGGCACATATGCAACGATCTCTCGAAACATACCTCGCGAGACAGAGCACCCGAGACCATGCGCTTTGATCCCGTCGTGGTAGTGATGCCATATCTGACCCATTCCGCCCCATACGGCCGCTTTATCAGGAGAGAAAGAAGAGTGACAGACGAACCCAACATGGGGGCAATCTCCTTTGCTGCCTCGTCCGTCTTTGAGCAGCGCCACAAGTGGTAATCAGCAGGATCGTGTGGTCCTCCAGGGTAGCATAGATTGAGGTTGAGGCTGATCTCGCACAAGCAATGAAGGCGCGATAGTGCACAGGCGATAGGAGTCTGCTCAAAGATCAGAATGTTGCGCTGGCCGGAATGTGACACTGACGATGATGTCAACGGCCGGCCAAGTGACCGACGAGCTATCCATGCGATGCAACTCCATCGAAGTCAGTTGAGGACAGGAGCTTGAGAAGAATCGCCAGAGGTCTTCCTCCTGATCGTCTGGCTTGTACTCGATGTTGAGGTGTTCGAGGCGCAGAAGCGGCGTTGAAGATAGTATCCGGAGTAGTTCAGATGCAGCGGGAAGGGGAGACGACCATCGGCTATACCGATCAGGCACCCAAACTTGTAGCGCGTAACGCGGCGAGCAGCAAAGCGATAGCCGGCGAATGGACGTAGGCAGGCGGGTATACAGGAGGTCCTCTGGGGACGGATGGGTCACCGTCAGCTCCTCAATATCCGGCAGGGAGTCGACTACTACGCCCCAGCCAGGCGGCCATAAGCATTGTCTATCCACACTCGGGACATAGGTGAACGACAGGATTAGGACGCGCAAGCACGGCATCCGGATGATGACTCCAATGAGTGGAATAGGCGACATGTTGGGAAATTCGCCCCTAAGGGTCAGACGTTGCAGCCGGGGCCAGTCAAGCCGGGACATTTGCTCCAGCGGCGCCGTTTCGGCGGGAAGCTCGAGCACTTCAAGGCTCATATGCAACTCGCCTAGCACCAAACCAATTGCCTCAACTTCGGCAGGATACGCCATAGGTGGTTCCCGGAACGAACTTTGGATGTATTGGAAGGAAGTCAATGGGGGAATCTGTCCGACAACGTCGCGAGGGAACGACTGTCGTCGAGGGCAGAAGACGAACAATGAGACAGTGACGTCTCGGATTTGCGGCGTTGAGAGGATGGCAGCAGCGACGTCTCCGTGTACTCCGTGCACTTCACGTAATCGCAGCACAAGAGAGATGCGTCGCAGCCGAGGCATAGCGGGTAGCGATCGCCTGAGAACCGATGCATCGAGGATGCCGCAGAGCATGGGATCGTCCGTATACCGGAGAGAGTACGCGTAGTTGTCGGTCCTGTACGCTGACTCTTTGGGCGATCTACCTGGACATGCATCGACAAGTAGGAGGGAACTGCTTGCGTCTGGAGTAAGTGCTGTGTCGGAACTCCGTTCACAAATGGAGCCAACGTACAAGACATAGGGCCACATCGTCTCTGGGAGAAACGCAGTTGTTATTGGTTTTCTCATGAATACTCTGCACTCGCGGAAAAGCACAGGCATAGCGAGGGATCTGACATAACGACAGGTTTCCGACAATGGCCGTAACCGCCGGCTGGGCCTTAGTGCTTCGAATATGTGGATAAGAACATCCGAATTCAAGTCAAGTAAGCTGTATCATGCGTAAGCCTCACTGCTGATAGCGCAAATGCTCCATTGGGACTCACGAAGCTGGATTGTTACTCATTCTGTGCGAAGTTGGATGAGCGAGCTTGAGGACGCTGAGCGCGGCCGGAAACCTGAGTCTTCGCCTGCTTGTCGCCTGCCAGTGCCCTGAAGACGGTGCACCGCATCGCTCTGGCGTCGCGCGGTCTCGTGATCTACGCGATTCGCAGTGCGCGGGTCTCGAGCGCTTCAGGACACCATTGTTCTCCTCACACCACGACCAACGTCGACCAGGATGTCCATCTCAACCAGCGAAGTAGATGACTGCTTCTTCTGCTCTTGCAGTTTCGGTAAGTCACACCTTCGAATGCATATGCGGCATCCCAGTTGCTGAAGGTTCTCGCCGTCTGAAACGGTGGTTAGCAACCTATCAATACAATAGCGAAGAGAACCTTCCACTCCGAGTCCTTCTACCTTGGAAGGATACTCTCACGGACCGCGTTCGCTTTTACGAGGATGGCTTTAAGGCTCAGCATATTCACCTGCCAGGACGCCTTATCCACCAGGGCGTGACCCTCGACCCATCTTTCACGAGTGGAGACCAACTGCAGGGAATGTAGAGGATAATCTTCAGAACCTGGCGCGTATTGATTCCCATGGCTGTGTTGCGGTTATTCTGAGGGTTTCTTTACAGGTGCAAGCTTTGAACGATCTCGTTGTCTACTTTCCTCATGATAAGCGTCTCACCTTCGTCGATGGGCGCGCCGCAACATTTTCCGGACTTTCGACACATTCCCCTCGCAGCCGCCATCCGTCCGTGATTGCCCCTATAGTTGCGAGCTTCCCTGGTGGTGACGTTGGGCAGCCTGCACGTGTTTCTCTCCTCATCGACGTCAAGGCGACTAAGGACGAGGATCCCTTTGGTGAACTACACGGACTCCGGAACTGCAAGTCGCTCCTCAACACGGTGTACAGCGCGCGTGTTCTCATGCAATCTCATTCGCTCCTCGCTGCATTCGTTGTCGGCATCTACGGAGACACTGCGCGCATAGCACGAGTCGACACTGCCGCCCTTGTTGTTTCCGGAACGCTCTCTCTGAGGGAGCAGAGCGATGTACACCTCCTCAAGACTTTCTTCTGGAACTTCGTGCACCCGTGCGAAGACGTTCCTTTCGTAGGATGGGATCCCACAGTTCGTTTGTTGAGGAGCGTCGACGAAGAGTGGCTCCGTGACCGCCTCAATCTCCTCGGGAGGAGCGCCGATATCTCGAACGCCAGGTCAATCAGCGTGTATAGCAAGACAGGAGAACAAGCATCGTACATCATCTTCAAATCACTGGCCTCCGACCATCGACTGTTCTCCCGGTCGACCGCAGTGTGGCTTGGGATCCGCGATACTCGCCTCTCCGTCGGCGACCACTCTGTCGACGATCTTCAATTTGCCAGTCCGCGAGTGCAGGTCATAAAGGATGCATGGCGACCACTAGATCATCGCTCAGAGGACGCCTTCTACGATCGGCTAGTCAAGTGTATCCCTGAAGAAGAGCAAGTCGGTCTTCCTCATCTAGTATGCGGCAGGGACCTTGGTGAGCGTGAGGTGCGACTGTGGGAGGACGCACTTTATGGTGTCGATTACGAGCGGACACCTCTCGACGAGGACAGTCACCACCGTTCTCGCCTTCGACTCCGGAGCGTGAAAACGCTCGACACCATCCCATTCGATGCCCCTGCATCTCTTCTCGCCACGACGAGTCGCGCACTCCCTCCTCGACACCGTCCACATCAGCAGACGTTCTCATGGAGAACAACAAGAGGAAGCCATCTTTACGAACGCAGTCACGTGCGTATTGTCGTCGACACTGTCGGAAGACCGCTCACGCAATTCCGGAGTACCAAGGAGTTGGTTACTGCGCTGCGGGATGCCGTTTTTGGTGAGTCGTTTATGCAATCCCGAGGATGTGGCAGGGTTTGACTCATTATGCTCATAGGACATCGCATCGCATTGACTAGGGCGGGTATCTTGCATCGTGATATCAGCGTCGGGAACGTTCTCATCGTCGAAGATGAGACGCACTCCATTTTCGAGGGTTCCTACACGACTTCGACTATTCTTCAATGAGCGCGGAGCCCCCGAACCTCGAACCGTCGTCCCCCGCAAGCTGGGCGAAGCTGAGCGTCTGGTTGCAGAGGCAAACCCGAAAGAAATCAGACAGCGGACGGTGAGTACTACAACTACAACCTTCTGTTCCACAAAGTGCTCATTCCTGATCGCCTGTCATCCAGGGGACGTCCCATTCATGTCCATCCGTCTATTGTTAGACAGGACCGACCAGGTTCACAACTCGGGCGACGACCTTGAGTCGTTCTACTGGGTCCTCGTTTGGGTCGTCATCGCTCATACCGCTCATAACGAGTCGTCCGAGAACTGGTTACACGCCTGGGTCTTTCCTGCTCCTTCCGACTTTACCAAACAACTCGGTGCCAAGCATATGTGGCTGATAGGCGAGATGGATTCGTTTTCCATTCCTAATAACCCGCCCCTCGAGGACCTCATCAAGCAGTTCGGGAACCTGGTCTTGGAGAAGGCTCCGTGGCATCCCCTGGACTACGGAGAGGTCATCGACCTTCTCACAGCCTCGCTCGCGCGCGATGACTGGCCCGAAGGCGACGCAGCTGTGCCATACACGCCGAAACCACAAGTCAACTCGGGATCTCCGCCAGCACTGCCGCACAAGCGCACATGCTGCAAGGAGAGACCTGCGCGCGCTGAGCGAGCCAGAAGTTTTGCCGAGTGGGAAGCGAGTCTCAGCGACGACGCGGATGACTCCCCTATGCCGAGCGACGCGTCGGAACAATGGGTCGAGTATCATCTCTTTGCGGAGCGTTCGGACAGTGACGGGGATGTGTCACGCTGTCATGGCGGTAAACGGCCTCGCTCAAGCCATTCTGCCGCTTCGTCCTCCTCCCGCGGATCGTCTGAGAGGGGGCGTGAAGGTCCGGCGGCAAAGCGGTGCTGCATCGATGAGATGCAGAAATAATGAAGTTATGACGTCTGTCGCCTGCTATTGTATTGTATTGTACATCTTCAATCCTTGCCCGATGCATATGTAGTAGCCCCCGCGAGAGGCCTCGATACTTTCTGTCACTATGTACCAGCTGCCAATCGAGTACACACTTACTCCTCTGCGACGACGATGACGCTCTTCCCGAAGTTATTCCCATGGAGCACGTCGAGCATCGCCTGGCCGGTGTTCTCGAGGCCCTCAACGAGGTGCTCCTTGTACTTGATCTCGCCCTTGGCGACGCGCCCCGGCATCGTCGCGTAGAACTCGTCGTCGTACTTGGGTATGAGGGAGCCGATGAGGAAGCCGTTGAACGTGATCTCGCGCCAGACGAGCTGCTGGAGGTTCTTCACGTTGTACGGCTCCTTGGTGTTGTAGCTCGAGATCATGCCGCATATCTGTGACGATGATTAATGTTAGCTGCTTGGGACTAGGAGAGAAGTGCACGAGGAGAAGAGAGCGACATACGATGAAGATCGCTTTCTGCGCAGCGAACTCGAGGGCTGCTTCAAGGGACTCGCCTCCGACGTTGTCCCAGTAACTGAGCGATCGACGGTCAGGATGTGAGGCAAAGGTGACTGTGACACATGAATACGCACAAGTTGATGGGACCCTCCTTCTGCAGCACCTCGCGCGTGCTTACTTTCTTGTAGTTGAAGGCAACGTCTACCCCGAGAGAGCGTACGTAGTCGACCTTCTCATCAGATCCGGCAGAGGCGATGACCTTCAGACCGTCCGCTTTGGCGAGCTGAGCGACAATCCTGTAGATTCCACGCTCAGGTCAAGCGGCGGGGGAGCTTGAAGGGAAGAACTCACGCTCCGACAGCGCCTGGAACGAAGATCGATGATCCCGGTTAGTCCATAACGTGGCGTGGATAATTAGAACGTACCTGAAGCAGCAGTAACAAAGACGACGTCGCCCTATCAAGTCGTGAGCCACGAGAAAAGACAGCGAAGGCTGAGCCTGCTGCTCACCTTCTTGATCTTAGGCTGCGCATACTCCTTCCACGCGTGATGCGCCGTCTTGCCTGCAGGAAAGACGCATCCATCTCAGCTCAGAGTTTCCGACGACAACCATGCAGCACACTCACCCGGCATGCCGCACACGCCTAGATACGCGGACCAGGAGAGGTTCTCCTTGTTCTCGAGGATCCGCAAGTGGGGATCAGGGATGACCAAGTAGTGCTGGAACGGTAAATTGTCGGCTACATAGTAAGTGGTCAGTATCGAGAACGCTGGAGAGCTGCGGGACTCACGGAACGTTCCCAGTACGTGGTCGCCAGGCTTGTAGTTCGGGCTTTCCGAACGGATGACAACGCCGACTCCGCTGTTCTCTAGACTGCACATGCGCGTGTTAGAATGGGATTCGCAAATGTTGTATAGCACAGGTACTCACGGTTCCCCGACCTTGAAGGCAGGCTTCGGACGGATGTCCAGTGAGCTCATCGCAAACACTGCAAAGCAGTGGAACTTACGAAGAAGCTCGGGATGCTGGGATCCTGCATCTTCCGCCGTAGGTACGGGTCGATGGAGAGAACGAGTATCTTGACGAGTATACCGCCATTTAAGGGCTCGTTGTCTAGATCAATCGTCTGAGACTCGTCGTAGACTAGCGTCTTGCCGGGGTTGGATAACCTGCGTACCATAGCGGCAATGACGTCAGACCGCGGACTGGAAGTGGCACAGCAGGGACATACCCGTGGGGATTTCGTTGTAGATAACACGGCCGTTCTTGACAGGAGCCATCGCGATTGCAGTGATATGTTGGGGGAGGGAGCGTAAGGTGATGGGAATTGTCGCTGCACGGGACACAGGTTATATACCACGCTTCAGCGTCCGTGACGACAACATTTCCCAAGACAATCATGACGCTCTCCGACACAAGACCTTACTCAGAGTTCGGCGGGGATCTTCCAGAAGCGCAAAAGACGATGATCGACCGGCGACCGTGAAACAATCCGCCTCAAGAGCCGCAGTATCGTGCCTTCTATGTGAATGACAATGAGGAGTATCAGTAGAGACGCACATAGGTCAGAAGCCGCAGCGGGCTCTTACCATTCATTGGGCGCAGGTCTTCGTGAGTTCGGATAGCTTGCGGAACCATCGAATGCATTGAAGATAGCCGGTCGGATGCCTCTAAGGTGGAGGGTTAGGCAGAAGTGAACAGTCATCAGATACCGACCTTGCTGACAAACCCACTATGGATGCGTCTGACACAGTCATGAGCATGCTGCCCCAGGTTGTAAGATGGTACGAACCCATACAAACACGACCGAGTGTGTTCCGAAGGATGCGGCAGATAGAGGAAGGAACTCGAGGAAGCTCAGATGCTAGATGGTGAGATGGGACATTGTCACCGTCTATCATACGACTGACTAATTAGACGTCCACTACGCAAACGCGAGAACGTCAAGTCTATGGCTGACCATCGAGCCGTGTGGCCTCATGAATTGAGTACCGTGTGTTGCAATTCGGAGGCCAACGTCATGACGTCGTCCGTGGTATCCTGTGGCAAGCAATATTAATGCTGCCGCCAAACAACATCAACAGCAACGCAGTACGCGGTACCCGAGAGGTCTTGCCGCAGTTTCAAGTCAGAAAAATAGTGAGACTCACAGTATCTAGTTCCCGGACTCTCCTGAACCCTCAATGCAATCTTTGCATGTGAATCGCCTGCAGAGTCCTAACAATACCAGGTGTCCTTGAAGTAGACACGCGAGCGCGTGGGTACTTGCGAATACAAGACCAGTATAGTTCTTCAGCAGTCGTGACAGATCTAGCAGCTGATGGAAGGGAAGACGACGGTAGACGTCGGAGCGCCGATGGTAGAGTGGTGCAGCCGAATATGGTAGTCTAGACGCGCGAGGTTGTCTGGCCCGGGTGCCACAACACCAGTCTTCCCAGACTTCTCAGTAAGTATCGCTGTCCACTAACCTATAGGATATGTCACAGTGCAATCCTCTGTCGTTGTCGGGTACATATAGAAGTCCCGGACCAATTTCAGGATTTCTAGGCAATATAAGTGCAGCCCACGCATAAATGGGCGAGCTGTGATTGGTTGGCTGCTTGACAGGATTCACGTGCGCGACGCGACCCCGCGTTACGGCCGATTCCGGAAAGCCGACAGAGACCGTCGAGGTCGTCGTGAAAGCCGACGAGCTCATCATCTCTCCTCCTCCGCCCACCATGCTCTCCACCCGCGCCGTTGGTTTTGGTCCCGCTCTCAGGCAGGCCGCCTTGAGGCCCAGGAATGGTGCGTCGTAAGCCGTTGAAGTCGTTGTGCGGATAGGAGTTGAACGTCGCGTTGCAGTCGCTCTCCGCAATGTGATGCTGAAGCGGTGAGTGAGGTGGCTGTATGCGCCATGTCGACGACTTTCGCTGACTGTATGCGCCCTGTCGACGACTTGTACGGTGGCTGTATGCGCGATACAGCACCATTCAAACCGAGTCTTTGCCTCCCTCCGCTGCTCAACAGATTCTCAACCAGCAACGTCTTCGCCGCCCCTCTTCCCCGCACTTCACCATCTACCAGCCCCAGCTCACCTGGATCGGTTCCATTGCCAACCGCATGACTGGTGCCGCGCTCAGTGTTTGTGAGTAACACCCTACTATTCCAAAATGACCCCCGTTCAAACAGTCGTCTCAGTGCTCTATGGCTACGCTCTCGCCTACCTCGTTGCACCCACCACGTTCGACTCGACGCACGTCGTCGAGTTCATCGCGGGCCTCCCCGACGCCGTGAAGTACACCGGCAAGGTCCTCCTCGCGGCGCCCTTCGCCTTCCACTCCTTCAACGGTCTTCGCCACTTGGGTTGGGACATGGGCAAATGTGAGTGTCGTACGGACTTCTTCGCGTCTCAGTTACCCTAACTCCACCCTTCCTGCAAGTCTTGACTCTCAAGGGCGCGTACGCGTCCGGTTACGCTGTCCTCGGTGCGACCGCTGTCGGCACGGTCGCTCTTGTGTTGATGTGATGATAGCAAGCCGATCATATGACTACGTTTCGCATCAGTAAGATGTTCTCTCCCGGCCATCCGAGAACGGTTGAATCGGCGGTGAGTTATAAGAGTATCGCTGCGAGAGGACCGCTCTTCCTCCCCCTTCGCCGAGTGACGTCACCGTTTTGCGCGGCCGTAACTACCGAAGAACGCAAGTTGTGCACAGCTTGAAGACAGATTCGCCCTGGTGAGTGTTTATAAACTGCCCCCTGCACGTGTTCTGAGCAGTCTTCGTCACCCAAGTATACTCGCGACACGCACTGGGGCAAAGTGAGGTTTCGCTTCTCAGCTATCCACCGCCGGAGACCGAACTCGGAAAGAAGCCTGAGCGTGAACCATATCGCGGAGTACTCGGGTCCCGTGAGAGCAGATGTTGACCGGGATACTCCATGCACTCCCGAGACATCTCGCTAGTCGTATGTGGATTCCGCATTCTTCTCCGCGGCGCTGAGATGCGTGCAAGCTATCGATCGTATCGCGACGATGTTGTGCCATCCTCCGACTGCGTGTATAGCGGTCGGAGGGACTGGAGGGCTTCGTCCGAGATCATCTGTGTTGCTGCATAGCTCAGCGCATGGGGCATGCAGATTCTCACCAGGTGAAATTACTGCGTAGATGGTCGAAGAGCGCCTGCTGCACGAGGGCATATGCGATCTGGTAAGTGTTAAACGGAGGGGCCTATGTTATGTTCTGACTAGTTCTCCCCATCTCAGGATGAATGTGCGACCCAGGACGAAGAGGTCTCCACACCCGGTCCATCTCCCGCCACCGCTGGAGGCCGACCAAGGAAAGAAGTCCGGGTGCGAGCCATGTCGCGGACTAGCCGGGTCTCGTGAGACGCTACCCCCTCCGCCTGGCATCGATCGCGTCCATACCCAAACATCGCGCGAGCAGTATGTATGTGGATTCCACGCTCTTCCCCGTGGCGCTCAGATCCCTCGCGGAGGGGGAGCGCGAGCTATCGATCGCATCGCGACACCATCATGTTGCATAATCCTCCGACTTCGCAGAATGCCTCTGTCGAAGGACTTCATTTCGCGATGCTTCTGAGCCTTGAGGAGCGCCTCGTGCGAGATCGTCTGTGCTCGTTCTCAGACGCAGTCGGAAGGCTTGGGCGAGCGACGGACGAGTGCGCTTTGACGCAATCAGTCGCTCGGTCGTCAGTATTCCGCGTACATTGATCAATTCCAGACGTATGGCACAATCAAAGGCTGCCAGTGCAAGTGCAGCTAAGAGCGCCTTTGGTGAGCCTCCAATTGGTTGCAAGCTGCTGGAAGCAGCCCTGAACTTGGAGGTGAGCATGTCAATCCTCGATATCACACGGGTTCTCGCACTTACTGCATCCGGGTATCAGGATTCCCTCCGTAGGCACCGCAAAGAAAGAACGTGTCGAAACTTGTGAAGACCTAGTACCCGCCAACAGAGCGCTTGCGCCCACAGAGCATGGAGTATATGTACTACAAGTACGCATCCTGGTCTGCTGTGGCCTCGAGCGACGCGTCTCCGTCCGTGCTTTCTGTCCTGCCCTGCTGTCTGTTGAGCGTCCGTCATGGATTTGCACTCGCACTCGCTCCTTCAAGAATGGGCCATCCGGGTGGCCGAGGAGGCGGACACGGATGTATGCCAAACACCCCCCTCGTCGAGATCGGCGCGGGCTCCTCCTGCTAAGCAGATGAATGCCATTGCGCGTGAGTGGCTCGCGCTGTTATCGCATTCCTGTTCACTGACCAAGGTTCTCTGTACAGGTCCCGATGCTAGGGCGTCCAAGTCGTGCTTGGGCCTCGAAGGGGATACGTTTCCACCGTCGTATGATGACGATGGCGCGTTTGGGTCTAATGCAGATTCGATCCCGGGTTCTGCCTCACGGGACAGTCCCACTCGACAATCCCCATATGCGCCCACCAAGTCTGCCTTGGGAAATGGTCAGTTATGTCAATGATCATGAGGCATCCTCCGCTGATTGGTAAACGCCTTTGTCGGCCTATAATCCCCAGGACCTGCGACCGCCGCTGGAGCAACAAGCGCTGGCGGCTCGGAGAAGTGTACCTCGAGCCCGAACACAGCTGGCGTGTACATGCGGGCGCGGCCTCTGCTGTGGAGCGTCGACGACGTCGCGCGAGAGTCCACCTCTGTCACGCCCACCTCCTCCCCTCGGGACAGAGAGGACCTCCCTCCATGGAGGCGGCCTTCGATTACGCGCTGTGCATTTCCTCCAGCAACAGTGCCCGGCAAGGCGCCGCAACCTGCCTCGCGTCATTCCTCAATACCGAACCCTTCTGCGCAAGCTCATCCCGCGACAGGTCGCGCATATGATGACGCTCCTCCGTCCTACGCCGAGATGTCGATGAGCCCACAGATGTGCCCTGTACCGGGAGCGTACCCTCCGAGTTTCGTCGCGGCGGAGGCGCCCCAGTGTCGGCCGCCTTCGTATCCTCCGTCGCCGACCGCATACCGCCAGCGGTGTTATTCAGACCTCTGGCGATCAAGTCCTCCTGCCTACAGCTCAGCCGTCCAGTCCTGCAGCGCCCACCTACCTTGCGACGGGGCAGCTGCGGGTCTCGGGCTCACCATCCAGCAGGCCGGCGGACCGTATCCGTCCTCGACATCACCCCTCCCGGCCTGTCCGCATTCCCACTCGAGCTACACACACGTTCCCATCCAATCCTCTCTGTTGGGGGCGCACTCCCTCCCCCACGCTATGCACGTCACCATCGCCCTGCAGCCCGGCTGCGCGGCCCGGAAACACTCTGCGGCCTCGTACGGCTCCTTCCTGCTCCCCCTCGCAGCGGCTATCCTGCTCTTCGTGTCTCTGAGCTTCGGCGTCGCGGGTGTGCTATCTTGTGGTGCGGGTTATGGGAGCCGCGCATCTTCGTCGAACTCGTCGTCGGTGCATGCGTCACTGATATGGCGCGCGCTGTCGAGTCTGTTGTCGTATGTTTTTCGGGTGCTTGGGGATGGAGATGGGAAGTTGTGAGCGTGCAATGCGAAAGCTCGATGTTCACATTGCGCGCATACGTATGCGATATGTTGTCACGCAATGGTTAGACGACGCGCGGACAGACTACTGTGTATGTACTGCCTCGGCCTGAAGGCGTTACTGCATCTGTGCACCGCCCGAGATACTCGCGGGAGACTTCTCGTGTCAGACGACCGTGTCCCGACTCCCAAGCATACTGCATTGGTGAGCATCGTCCGTCTCCCGCACCATGCTGACTGCTTCTCGTTCAGGGTCACTGATATGCACGCGTACCGGTGACGGGCGAGATGCGACACCACCGCTGCTCAAGCTCATATCGTCGTTCACGGGCCCGCCGGTGCTGCTTCTGATAGTCTAGAGCCCGCTGAGCGTTGTCAGAAGCCACGAAGATCCATGGGATAGTACCGCGCATGGAGCACTCTCCCACGTGCCCCCGTATACATGTGTCCTGGGATCAGTGAAGACGACGCCGGCGGCTTGAGCGTAGCGCAGGATGCAGGAACATGGTCTATCTGCCAGACCGACAAGTCTTAACGCAGGTGAGTTACGTCAAGTAACCAACGCTACCAGCACAACCATCATCCTCACCGTAGTTCTCGTCAAACCGCGAGGTACGTACCACCACGCGCCGGTTCGAATATACACGAACGGATAACGAAGTGCTTCTAGAAGTGGTGGGCGCAATCCCCACACAGCCTTCTGGGCTCAGGCACCTCCTCAGAGCGCATAGGACGAGGATGCTCTTCCCTATGCTGGCAGCCCTCTGCCTTGGCTATATATGCGGTGCAATCGAGACTGATTATGATTTACCCTCCCTGGCACCACGCCTTGACCCCAGATTGGCATCCTCCTACCGACCCTTGAGACTCTCTTTCTCTTCACAGACATCTGACGAGGCGTCGAGGACTACGCATGTTGCTATCTCCGAAACCCGCCCCAAAGGGCACATCAAGCGTGTCCGATCGCCAAGGGTCTTCCTCGATCCCTACAGAAGAGCGGGATACGACTGGTGGTTAGTATGGATTGCCAGTCATCCTGCTTCGAGCTGATCACTTGACGGTCGCTCGCAGGAGGCATGAACCGCCCACAACCCACCCGACAACCGCACCCTCGTAGAGCGCAGTTCAGAGACCCTAGAGACAGCAGCGCCAACTCCGACATTCGAGATGTGGTCCTGGTGCACATCAACGTCCAAGCCCCCAGTCCGCCAGGGACGCTGGATGCGCCAGTGCGAGAGCGCAGTTTGACGCCGATTCCGGAGGTGGAATCAGATTCCGACAGCGTGTGGATACCGAGGTCGGGTTCGCCGGATTCTTATGCTGGCATCGTTCACGATGACGGCCGGGAGACGTTAGCAAGCGGCGCGCTATGGACGGTTGATAACACTGGGCGGGGAGGACGAGATGAACTTGGTACGTGGTCGCTCACGATGCTTACTGTGCAGAGCTGCTATCTGATGAGGTTCCCTTCGTGCAGATTCCGTGCTCGACGCCGAGATCGACACACGGAGCTCAGCTCGACGTCGTGGGCCGGTCATCCTCACATCGTCCCCCACACAAGTACCCAGTTTGCTCCCCGAGCCCGCCGCGCAGACGCAGGAAGCAGCGCTGGGTAACCACGCCGGAGATGACCTCATTGGGCTGAGTGTCACAGCCAAACCCCAATCTATCTTTGTAGATCGTCAAGCGGAGAGTACGGCGACATCCTCTCAGGGCGTTCAGCCGCGCTTGTACGTTTCGCTGCGCCAACCTCCGTCGAGACAGTCTTCGTCCGGATCCTCGATTCTCATCACTCACAGTGCTTCGGATGGACACCAGCTGGCTCGAATGGTCACTTACCCCATCGTGGCATCGGGAGGTTCGCAAACCATCGTGCCGTCCCAACAATTTGTGCGGCAAAGTGGTGCTGCCGTCAATGCCAATCGTCGTCCTCCGAGCCAATTGATGGCACACCCCAACTACAGCCACTACGCGATCTATCATGACATGACTACTGCCTTGGGTATAACCATCGGCACTCCTTTTCAGACCCCACGTCAGCAGATATCGCCCCTCCCTCCCCAGTCTGCGGACCCTGTTCCAGTTGGGGGCGCGTATGCGAGTACGAGGTCGGATCCGTATCTTGCCCCGCCTGCAGCGCCACACTTCGACGATGCGGCGGTACCGGTGCATCGTCATGCCAGGAACAGTTCGAATTGTTCCTCGGTGACTCCCGTCGAGCAGCACATTGCCACGCCCTGGGATCCGAAGTGGGACAGTTTCAGGCTCGATGTCTGGCGCAAGGATAAGCACGAGTCTATCGAAGTCAAGCCGGGTTGGGATGACGAAGACCTCGTACGCGAGCTTAAGAAGACCTATGATCGTTTGCGCTCATGGAGGAGGCTGTTATCGCTCAAGGGGCCCAGGTATTCTCTCTCCTTCCGTCGCTAGTACCCGCCGCGGAGGCTTACCATCTTCCTACAGATACATCACGCCAGTGCACTGGCAGGTATGTGGCTGTCATCCCCGGTACATGTCGCACCACTCACTACATCTCAGGGCGACGAATCCTTCATATATCCTCAACGAATAGGGCCCGCCCGAATCACTGCGCACCGCACTCTGCGCACCCAGTACCTGCTCAAGCACCCAGAGCGGGTGCGCGGCAAGCGCGAATTGATGCTCGCACTTACCAAACGGGCTGATGTGGGCATCGAGTTCGTAGAGCAGTGGCAAGTGTGGCGCGTCGCTTTCCTTGTCTTCATGCTCGCGTTCCTCTCGATGGTTATCGCGATAGTGACCAGCATCAAGCTGAATGACTGGTCGACGGGGTTCGCCATCGGAGGTAAGTCCTCATCATCTTGCTGGGCTCTGGGACGCTGACTCAGGGTCCTCTCGATGGTTCGTGTAGGTTTCTTTGCGCAGATGTTCGCCGTCATCCTCGTCGCGATCGGTTTCGTTCATTATGAAGAGTTATGAGGTCCTCTATGCTCTTATATACTCACTTTCTGCTCGCAATGGTCCGCCTGGGTAGATGTCGACCATGCGCAACATATACCCCACCTCACATGCACATATCCGTTATCCCCTCTTATCCCTCTGTGACCGGAATGGCCTTATACCTTTTCTATATCTGTTGTACTTACGTGTGACATTGGACACTTGCTCTGCTCGCTGTTGTCACAATGGAGTCGCGGACGACCTCGTGTAGCACACGTCGGAACAAAGATGAATGAAGGTCGCTGTGGCTGACAAGTACAGAGACACTTCGGAACGTTCGACCATGCATGTTCCGAGTCGTAGGTGACGATACTCGAACGTGGGAGTCCCATAAACTTCTGAGATAGCCATCGCTTACATATCGCTTGTGGCTTCTCGAGCCGCGCGGTCCCGACACTCTTCCTCGATCCCTCTCCAGAATTCAGACGAATTAGCACGGCATACCCAGCACTGGACCGGGATACTGGATAGAAAGGCACACCATGTTTACCAGCACTGGGAAGATAAAGCGCATGTTTCGCAAGGTGAAGTCACTCGTACCATCTGCTGATCTAGACCGATAGCTTCAAAACTGATGTCGATGTCATCCCGCATCGTATGTATTAGTGCAACAACTGCTACGTCAGTGGAGAACAGAAGCAACTTTTCTCTTGCTCGAGATGTAAGGTGAGCGCGGTATGTTCAAGCTAGAAGCTACCGCGTGTTTCTGACCGCCAAAGCCCAGTCTCAGGCATACTGCTCGAGGGAGTGTCAAAAAGCCGACTGGAAGGTCTGTCGACTCCGTGGTTCCGGTCAGTGCCTGATACTTATCCTCTGATGCTCCCTGCTATCTACGCAGAATCATAAGCCAATCTGCGAGAACAACGGGAAGCTCGAGTCCGCGCTCAAGGAGCACGAACGTACGCCAATGGGCCTGTTCGACCGGCTAAAGCTCGTCGACGGGATGTCCATGTACGAGCTCGACCAGCGGCTCGAGAAATGGGTCCATTGGCACAATGGGACGCTCATGGTCGCGACCGTGCAGGCTTTACGGCTCCCCGAGAACGTCACGCGAGCGCACACGCACTTGCTCTATGTCAAGCTCAAAGCCCGCTCACAAGCGGAGCACCAGGGCGCCCCTGGCAAGTACTTCCGTGTCTTGGACGCGGAGGTCATCGAGACGGAGGACGGCATGAGGAAGGCTAGCCCGTGGCCGGAGTCGATCATCCAGCTGCGCGACATGTGCGCGGCGGCGGAGCGTAATCAGAGAGGGTATATGGCCGCTGTGATGGTCGAGTGCCCGCCGTTGGGAGTGCAGTATGTGCCTTTCGGGTCGATGACGCAGCATGGGCTGAGAGGGGAAGTGCTGCATGATACGTGGAAGCAGTCCTTTGTTCAGCATATCGAGGAGGGGCAGAAACCGAAGTTCCTCAGGGGACGTGGAGGGCCTAAACATTGATAAATCTTTCAGTATCTTCAGTTCCGCGCAGGTTCATAGCTCTGACGCCCTCAAATGTACGATTACCGCGTTGAATTGTATGCGCTCAAGAACGACCCGTGTCACGAACGACAATCCTTTTTCCAAAATGTGTCTCATGATCTCGAGACCTACCACTCTTCAAAGAGTCTCCTGCGGATGGACAACAAGCTTCTGCCCGCTGACCTTATTGGTCTTGATCCTGTTCAATCCCTCTTGGACGCCGTTCAGGCCGCCTTCAATGACCTCAGGAATACCGGGCTACCGCACGTTGAGAATATAAACCATGGTCATCAACACACGGCACATACCTTGATCACTCCGTCCTGAAGCAGCTTCTCGAACTCCACCGTGAACCTTACACCGAACTCCCTGTTCGGGGGGACAGTCAGCTCACCCATCGCCTCGACGACGCGCACGTCCTTCGTCGACGGCATCTTGTACTGGTCGACGTGCTCGGGGACGACGACGACGAGCGCGCCTCCGGGCAAGGTGATCTCGTACCCGAGCTCCTTCGTTTCAGCGACGCAGATCGCATCGTAGACCAGCTCGATCGGGCCTCCGGCGATGTTCTGGATTGTCTGCACGAGCTCGGCGCGAGGAAGGGTGCGGTCGACGACGTGGGTTGCACCGAGTGACTTCACGAACTGCGTGTTGCGCAGAGACGCGGTGGTGATGATGGGAGAGAACCCGGACAGCTTCAGAAACTGGATGGCTATACGAGAGAGTGACGATGAGTTGACGGTTTGGGCACGGGGCGAACGCAGAACCAGTACCTGCTTGTCCAACGGCGGAAGTTCCACCAAGGACGACAGCTGCCTTGCCCATATTTGCGCGTTCCGCCTGCCTCCCAAGGAGGGATGAGGTGCGCGCTCTTCGAGGCTTCATGCTGATTATACAGCGAGATGGCGGCTGTAGCGACCGAGACCGGCATAGTTGCAGCATCGTCGAACGACAAGGTGTCGGGGATCTGAGTAGCTCAGTGTAAGCGCGCGTTAGGGATGGAGTTCGCGGAGTTGTTCACCTTCGCAACGAAGTCAGCAGCGGTGGCGAGATACTGTTGAAGGGCCCTAAACGAAACCGGGAAGTGCCCTTGAGCGAGCCTATATAGACAACGAGCATCAGCAGACTAAGCTTGGGTAGCAAAGATACGGCCGTACACTCTATCTCCGACCTTGAGCCTGTCGACGTTCGAGCCAACGGCAGCAACTACCCCGGCGGCATCCCAGCCGAGAATCGTGGGGAATGTCGTGATGAAGAGACCCCTGTCCTGCATCACCCCGTCGATGTGATTCAAGCCCGAGGCCTCAACCCTGAGCAGGACGTCGTCGGGGCCAGGAGAGGGAACATCCGCGGTTTGGACCTGTAGGGCGCCGCCTTTCGACAACAGGTAAAGGACTTTCTGTTGCTTCGGGAGAGACATTGCGTTCAGACTGTTAACAGCAGGCGATTGTCGTCGATAGTGCAACGATGGACGCCTCTTATACTCGTATTTGCAGATGCTTCAAAGGTCAGCCTCGAGTGTGTGATGCGATGAAGTCGCACAAGACATGGTCGCAGCTTGAATTTTCGTGGTCGCAACACGTTAACGAATTTGTAAGCTATCGCTGTGCGCAGTGGTCTGTGGGTACCTCAGTGTAAAGGCCTTGATGCGCAATGCGAGCAATCTCTGGGCGGTCGTGGTTTGGGTGTACCTTCGGACACTGAAGACCCATGTGTGACAGATCCTGCAATGAATGTGTCAAAAGATCCACAGATGAGTCACAACACGACAGGTTTGATTTAAAGGGGGCACCGGAGCCTCACCAGTACCCGCTGCGCGCAACATCGAAAGCTATGCGGAACTGCTAAGCTTTGGTGTCGAAGACCACTCATCTGTTCATACTCACCTGCTCAGTGAGTATCCTCTCCGGGATCACGGAGCGAAGTTGTCCACCACGCTCCGTCGGTTACCCGCCTATGGTACTAGTACTGTCCACGAAGCGGCGTAGGATGCAAGCGGAGGGCAGTTTGCGTGTCCTGTGCTGAATGATATGTCGGCCCGGTGATGGAGCCAATGTGCCGCTATACAGTACTATATTGAAAGATCATGAAATGCGTCAGCGAGGACACAAGGAGTTCCACAGGATCCGTACCTCGCGGGCCCGCGCACGTCGACGGCCGTAGCCCTCGCGCATGGCGGCACTCGAATACCTGTTCGTTCGTAAGGGCGCATGACTAAGCCCCAGTCGCATGAAATCGAGGGCTATGGCGCTCGTACAAGTGCAGCGAGCTTGACTTGGAGCTGTTGAAGGCATGCGGTGAATTTCGGCCGAGTCGGAAAAAGTGGTCGACAATGGACATGTCAGAGCCAGAACTCTGCCAGCCTGCGAATGAGGACTTCAGCGCAGCGCCGTGAAGGGAGGTTATAAGGATCGGACAAGCTTACTGGGCCTTCGACGGCATACACAGGCCGCGACGGACGACGAGTTCAATGTCCGAATGTCCCTGGTCACTGACAGACATCCTCATATCATAGAAATGATACGTACCTTCATAACCCACTTCCGAACACCGAATGTCTTAAGAAGTGCGATCGCAATACACTGACGAAGCTGTAAGTGAATTGACCAAAGCCTGATCCGATGCCGCTGGACGAGTCCTTCGGCATGGCCAGGACACACCCGAACCGCAGTTCAGATAGAAGAAGCGGCCTCTGAATCGGACGTAGCACAGAAGGGTCGATAGAGACGATGCATTGGATAGCTGCAAGCAGCTCGAATAAGATGAGCAGTCAGCATTCACGTCATGGGCTGTGGAACAAGACAAGAGGTCGTGAGGTCGCAGAAGAGCAGGTACAATGCAACTATGCTTACCTACGATCAGCACTCTGCGACTACGACCCATTGCGTCTTCACTGTCGTCTACGCACACAGGACCACCAATGCCTACGTCGGAATGCATGAACATCACATTCATATCACAAGCGTCCATCCAGGTGCTGCACGAGACGTGTACGCTCAGTCAGAGAGGAAGTCCACCTCCTCCTCGATGAGCACATCCAGCCACTTGAAGAACGACGCTGCCGGGAAGCCGACGACGTTCTGGTAGTCGCCGTCCACCTTGCTGACCAGCATCCCGCCGAGACCCTGAAGAGAACGCGGACGTCAGTGAGAGTGTGAACGAGCCCCACCCAGGGCGGTCAGAAGCACACCTGAACAGCGAATCCGCCTGCCCGATCAATACCCTCTCCACTCTCGACGTAGGCTCTCAAGAGAGACTCGTCGTTCTGCGCAAAGTATACCTTTGTCCGCTCTTCTATCGACCTGTGCCGTCGTGTCAGCCGTGTGTGCCAGCAACGCATCGCAGCACATCATTTACTTGATCTTGTACCCCGGGGCTTCGAGCACCGGGAATGCTGGATGACAAACGACGTCAGCATCAGGTGCTTGCGCCGCACAGCCTGGACGCACCAATTGAGACTCCGGTGACGACCTCGCAGATCCCGCCGTTGAGGTCGAGGAGCATGCGCATGTTGTCTTCCTTGTCTGTTGGCTTCTCGAGGATATCCTGCGGCCCTGTCGGCTCGTCGGCGAACCTCATGCTCTTGAGTCCCTCCGGTGGGTGGGTCAGCACGACCGTGTCGGCTGCACATCGCATCAGTATCTGGGTGAAGGTAAGAGAGAACCTAGCATGGACGAACCTGCGATGACGAGATCAGGAGCGTCGTCGGGATTCTCTGTCTGCAGACGAGCAGGTCAGTTACTGCTATGCTCAGGACGTCTTCTACCTTCGGGCTGCGGAATGATCAGCTTACCACCATCCTCTCATAGACCTCGACAGCCTTCTGCGTCGCGGTCGCAACGGGATACTCATGCGGGTCTGAGAATCCCCCAAACGGAAGCGTCTCCTCGAACGTCGAGGGAACGATCTCCGGCTCGAGCCCCTACACGCGCACACGATCGAGAGGGTTAGCCTTGCCTCCTATCGTCCAATCATATATGGCAGGAGAGGCCAAGACCTACGAATGTCTTCAGGATTTCCTTCCGCCGCGGGCTGTTCGATGCCAGGACGACGCGCTTACCCACGAGCTTCTCGAGCGCGGGGATCTTGAGGGCGTGCGGGAGGACGCAGTTGCGGTCGGGGAGCTCGACTTTCTTCGAGCCGAAGAAACTCATCATGGCGCTGCGTTATACTGTATCAATTTCCAATCGAGAGACCAGGACAGCAAGGTAATCTTACTGAGGTTATGTGGTAAAGGTTCAAGTCAGATGGCGGACTCCTGAAACCCGACTCGAACCTTGCGCCACAATGGAAGGCTTTGGCGCTTATCGGTCACCATACAAATGGACGTTGGACGCCTATTACGACAGGTTAGCCGCGTACAACTTTCCGCGTATCCTCGGACGCTCTGTTGGACTTGATATGCGTCTCAGACATCCCCGAAGCGGCCTGTTTGAACTGTCGACAGACTCTCGATAGTGCAGTGTCTTCAAGCCCTTAGCCTTGGCATGCAATCAAGACTCACATCACGCGCTCGAGTTCAGGTGCGTCCGAACGATAACGAAGGCCGGGTTTGCCGAGGTTACAAGCTGACTGACCGACGCTCTTGATCAAGCTTTTGAGGCTCAAGCTCGAAGCTTGAAGTCCGAACGTTAGCTTGAGGCTCAGGCTCAACGTCTCCGAGTCCATACATCCGCGGGACGCGTCGGTTCTGGCAATAGGACACTGATAGGGCCATGCTTCTCGAGCGCACTCGAAACAGCTTCCGAAGTGGGCGCGGGCGGGAGTATCACCTTCTGTGGATTGGGTTCGATGGGGCATGATCAGACAACGAGTTCCCGCTGCGAGCTAAAGGGTCCACTCGGCTCAGGGGCTTTGTCTCACCTGCGCACGCACGCACGGACCCCCGCTCGTATATAGCTCCCCTGACGAAGAGAGCATCTCGACGGGGCCTCATCACCTCTCCCACCACCGCCTTTCTTCAGGCTTTCGCTGTTCTGATTCAGTCCCGATCGCTGCGCACAGCGCCGCAGCTTTGCGCTTGCAAGCCGTTACGTCCCCAGACAGCCCCCAGTGCGCCACATTTCCGTTCAGGTATGTTCCTCTCGATCGGGATTGAAGGACACTCGCACTGACCATGCCACACCAGTTCCAGTCATTCCACACTCCTTAACCTAACCTCCCCGACTTGCATCATGCCCACCAAGGCTCAGTCCCAATCCGCCGCCACCGTGACCGAGCGGCCCACGCTCCGCAAGAAGCTCAGCCGCAAATTCAGCAGTCTCTCGTTGAAGCGCTCGTCCTCCAGGAAGGACGAAGCGGCGCTCCCTGTCCCCGTACCCCCCGTACCCCATCTCGACCGCAAGGCCACTTCCTCCTCCTCGTCCTCGACGCTCAGCGACCGGGCCGTGGGTACCCCTCCGTCGTCGCCGCCCGCACCCGTTGACGCTGAGACGGCGAGGGCAATCATCTCGTACGCGTACCCGCTGTGGAGGGTGGACCCGGCGTTGGTCGGGTGTTTCGTGGTGTTGTGAGGGAGCGTCCGTGTTCGAGGCGGCGGTGTATCTATTTGTGGAGGACATGCCTCGTTGTACCATATATCGCATCATCTTCGTCTGGTACTTTTGTCTTCTGTTGTATTATCAGACATCGTTTTGACTCGTCGGACGGGCATGTAGCTGCAGGCGCGATGTCGCACGTCCAATCTGTTCTTTGCAGCGTGACTCGTCAGATGCCCGGGCTGCAGAAGAGGAGGCGCAGACATACCATACACGCAATGCCGCCACTGTTCGCGTGGCCGTCTGAACTCGCCACAGTAGTCCGAACAACTTGAGTAACCCAAAAGAACTCCTAGCATTGAACGTACACCGCGAAAAGTACAACCTTCACTCTTGACACTCATACACCCAGCACCGAACGCGTAAGATCACGACTCCAGCATCTCCTTCAGCTCGCCGTTCTCCACCATCTCCGTGACGACGTCCAGCCCGCCAACAAACTCGCCCTTAATGACCAGCTGCGGGAACGTCGGCCAGTTGTTCAGCACCTTCAGGCCCGCGCGCACGCCCTCGTCCTGCAAGATATCGAAGCTCCCGAACTCGACGCCCTGGTCCCGCAGCAGCGCGACGATCCGCCGCGAGAACCCGCACCGCGGCGCGTCCGGGCTGCCCTTCATGAACAGCATCACGCGCTCGCGGTTCATGAGCGCCCGCAGCTCCTCCTCGGTCTTCTCACTTGGGCCGGACGTAATGTCGGAAGGTGCGGCGGGCGCGCGGTCGGTGTGTGATTGCGGGGAGATGGAGGAGGGAGCGCGGGTGTGTTCGGCGATGGCTTTGGTCAGCGCGGGCGCGTCGGCGCCGGATATCCGCCCGAGGAGGGTGTGGCCCTGCATGAATCTGTTAGGTATTTGGGGGATGCTCGGGGGGTGGCGGGAACGTACCCGGAGGATGACGAATGTTGGTACGGCTTCAACCTCGAACGACTCTGCGATGTCCGCTTGTGTCTCGGCCTCTACCTGTGCGCGGAGGGATTGGTTGGGCGAAGAGACTCGGAGGTGAACTTACATGAACTTTGACGGAGACATACCTGGAGCACGAGGATCTGGGGGTACTTCTTCGCGAGCTCGAGCACGACCTCGTTCATCTGCTTGCACGGTGCTGCCCATGGTGCCCAGAAGTTGATGAGGGAGACGCGTTGCAGATCTTGTGAGAGCAGGCTCTGGAAGTGTTCCGGAGACTGCACGTCAAGGAAATTCGTAGGTGCGGCGTCGGCCATCGCGTTCTCTTTCTTCGTTCCGTTCCAGATGACAAGATTCGGGCAGTAGTTGCAGTGGTCTCGAGCCTTCGCAAGGCGCAGTAAATGAATAGGGCAGCAAGTTAATTACCGCAACTTTGGTGCAAACGCGCAGTGCGAGACGGTGAACAGGCGGCGACCGGAGAACAGAGGAGAGCTCGGCGAGGATGAGGACGAAGATTGTGGTCAAGTCAGAGCACGGGGATGACACAATCGCGCGGGGATGCCGTTATCTGATAACACACTCCCTGAGATTATGGCGCAATCGCTCTGTGAGAGAACTTATCTTATCAGATACTCGGCGCGCGCCTCTGAGAACTGTCTCATCGCTTGGCCGTTCGAACTCGGGTTTATTCCGGCCACGACTTGCGACAAACCCAGGCTGGTGGTAAACTGACGTCGTGGGTCAAGCTAATCAGAAAACAAAGATAGGAAACTAGCCAGGTATGTGCTCGATGTCGCACATTCCTAGTTCCGTGGTAGTGCTAAGTCGTACAACTTATGTACAGAGCCTGTGAATTACCGACTCGGTATCCTGGGAGTCCCCGAGCGGCGGACACGATGGTTAGTCCATATCCGGTCATACTGCTGGACAATGGCGAGGAGCACCCAGGAAGCGGTACTGTCCCCGCTACTACCGCCCATCTTGCCAGATTCAATGAAGCCGTACAGGCGTCCATCGAAAGACACGGTGAGACGGCCCCGCTGGCGGAACTAGGCGGTGGCAACTAATGCATGTACATCTTCCAGGTAATTGAATGTAGAGCACGTTCAGCTGAGTCCGTCCTTTCGGTACTTCGAGTGAGCTTGAACAACGTAGGAAATTGTGAGACCTGCAGCCACGACCCGGTACGTACGGTACTCGGCTCAAGGATTCAAGTAGGCCGCTCTGACATGGACCAGAATACGATTTTCCTGCAGCATCCAGTGGCTCCGAAGTTAGCTGTCAACGCTCGTTATAGTCTCAAATCAGACGCCATTGACGAGAGGTGTCTGCCAATGCAGGGGTGAGTGCGAGATAGCGTCTGGGACAGATCGTGGACCCCAAGAGTCTCATTTCTAGGTATTCGCCACAGACGGGGCTCAACAGCTCATTAGTTTCACAGTCTATCCCTATGTCAGTCCGTACGCAGTTTCAGTTGTCAGCTCTCTGCGCCAGCAGAGCGTGCACTGCAACCATACGAGCATCTCACTACGCTGGAAACGCACGGAGGTGAGTGCAACGTCTCTAGGTGGGTGTAGCTCCGCTCATTTCGCGTACAATCCCCTCACCCCGTGCTCTCCGACTCTGCAGTTCCGATAGGTCGAACTCGACACTAGCAGAGAGCGTCGGGGGTATATCAATCCTCCTGTACCCTGAGCACACACGGCACCATCATATTTGCCGCCGCCCCCCCTCGTCTATTACCCTCACTGCGCGAGCCCCGGGCCTCCTATCACTGCTGGGACGCAAGCCCGCGCAGTTGGTCCCTCGCCTCGGCTGCGGTGATCCAGGCCATGCACCCGAGGCAAAGGGAGTACGGCTTCGCTTTTACAGCCTCGCAGAGCAAGGGCCCCGTCCACTCATCAAATTTCAACGTCGTTCGCGAGAATGTGTCTGCTCATGTTCCTTCCCTCGGCCGGTAGACAACCATCGCCAAGCGAGGGCGCGCAGCTCGCATACACGCGACGGCGAGCAGTCCTACTGCATGCCCGGGGTGTGGTATGCGTCCGGTCGTTGAGGCGTCAGTAGTTGCTTGGACAGGTATGTAGATAATCGGCCTCGCCTTGCATTGTACTCGGACTCATGCTCGAGTTGGAGCAACGTTAACGTGGTATTGTCGCAACCATTACGTTCAGCCAAAGCGCTTCGGGCGGCGGTGGACACTTGGCTAGTTGACGGTAGACTTGGGGAGAAGTGGGGGACCTCCGGCGCAAACATGCAGCTTACCCGTTTCTCAAATCAGGGCCTCTCGTAGGGCTCGTCGACGAGGGGACGTGCTGAGGGTTGAGCATCGTTTCTTCGACACTGACGATGTCCTCGGTAGATTTCACTCGGCGGTGATGCTCTCCCATCAGCACGCTTGCGAGGCAGTATTCAGCAACTTGACGCACCAAATATCCGCCGAACTCAACATCCCGGCGCGCGCCCAGCTCGGCTCCTTTGCTCACCTCAGGACGAGATATCTCATACTGGACAGTTAGCAATTACCACTCGGCAACATAGTCAAAACGGATAACAGTGGTCAGATACTGACTGTCCAACGCATGGAGCGAGAGAGGAACCAGGGCAAGTGGTTCGTGAGGGCCCGCTGCCAGGGGTCGTGCCAACGTTAACCATACCCTGTGAACACCACTCAATGTTGTCGTTCCGGCCCTCGTTACCATCGGGCTAGCCTTTTGTTATCGGTCAATTCGGCCGCACCTTCTGTCCCGGCCCGCACGACGGTATGTACCTGCGTTCACAAGAGCGCACTCCCCGCATGGGCCGACGTGTTCTGATCCCACTCACATGCCCGGTGACGACTGTCGTGCCTGGGAAAACAACGTTGCTACACACGCAGGCGCGCACTGTCTTCAGACCCTCAGGCCTCAGGACCCAGGAGACGGGAGATTGCGCTCGGTGAGAACGTCACAGCGCGTGAGAGCACACAAGGGGAACGGCCAAGATAGAGTACTGCTTATTATTATCGCGTTCCGGCACCGAGAGACTACGAGGGGCGGCGCCGGGAACGAGGGAACGGTATGATACAGTGTGGCCATAGTACCCAGGCACTGGGTGCCCATCGCGAGAAGGCCGGGTTCTGGAAAGGAAGTCCAAGTTCGTGCTCGACGGCCACGATAGTCGCGGGAACCGCACTGCGCCGTGCATCCCACCCCGGGTCGCCGGAGGGCAATTTGGGATGTGCGGGAACGGGCGCTGTGCAGAGCAACGCATTGGGTTTACGGATGGTTTTGCAGCCATTGCGAGGCCCGCTCGACGAGCTCCGCCTTCTTGCCGGACACGGGCTCGCCCTTGCTCTTGAGGAACTCCTGCATGACATGCACATCAGCGAGCCGCTGCGGTATCAAATTGAGACAAGGGGAAGGGCCGGGGTGCGTGCGTTGCCATAGGCAAGACTCTCACGGGCGACCTCGACGTCGAGCGTTGCGGTCGCCGCGGAGGTAGACCGACAGACTTGGCACTCGGCAGCGCGTGCGGCGCACGATAATAATACAAGGTTGCGCCAGCGACGTCGCAGCCGTGAGCATCACATGGACAGATGGGATACGAACCTTGAGCTGGTCGACACGGAGCTGTGGAGATGCGCCAAGTCAGCAGGGGTCCATACATCGGAGAATACAGCGGGGAGCGGGAGACAGGAGGGCGGGGATCCCGGCTCGAATGCAGCGACGGTGGGAGTGGCTTGGGAATGGGTGTAATTGGCTATAGTACATACCTTGTTAAGTGCGCCCGCTTCCCACTTGCTGCGAATCTCAGCCTCGTCCACACTCACGTCCTGTGTGGCGCATATACCGCGATGCGGAAACAAGTAACCGATCCCGTGGTCAGGTACGTATGGTATGGCGGTGGCGCATGGGTACTGACCGCTTTCCGCTTTGTGCCTGCCACAGGCGCGGCGACGATGTTCGCCGTTTCGTCTTCCTGGATTGCTTGCTTCCACGCCTTGATCAGCTGGCCCGCCCGCTGTGTCGACGACCGGTACGGACACAGAAAGGTTCCATAGTGTTGGAAGAGCAGCGGGAGGATAGATTTTGCTATTACGTGAATGCACGTTCGAGCGGACGAGACAGAGGGGGGGTCCTGACCTTGTGGATCATGTCATACTTGGGTTCTGTAAGATCCTCG
>JABYQS010000170.1:0-75130 GCA_022592435.1 Cerioporus squamosus | reverse complement strand
GCGTTCCGCGCGTGATTGCCAATCATCGCTGTTCGGATGCTATATGAACGCGTTCTCTTGGACAGATCACGTCCAATCGAGCTGGCACGAGACGTCTGCTGGGCGGCTCGAGGTTCGGTACCTCGAGCCGGGCCAGATCGTCGTTCCGGGGCTCAGTGGTAGGCCCTATTCTGCTCCGCTGTGGATTTGCGGCTGAACCTATCCGTGTGTGCAGACTCTCATGGCCATGTCCTCGAGTATGGTGCTACGAAGCAGATGCCGCTCGAAGGCACGGCGACTATCTCAGGTAGGTGCATGAGTCCTCGGCCTCCGGACGTAATCTGACGGCGACGCAGAAACCGTGGCGCGTGTCCGAGCCTACGTCGAAGCCGATCCGGACATCCTCAACGACAAGTCCAAGTACGTCGAAGGCTGGGGCTGGGACCACACCAAATGGCTACTCGAGGAGTGGCCGACATATGTACGTCCTTCCGTCTCGTCGCTGGTCTATGTTGCTGAACTCATTGGCTCCGACAGGGCGCCCTCGAAACGGATCCAGTCGTAGCCGGTCGTCCCGTTGTTCTCCAGAGCAAAGACGGCCACGCGCTCTGGGTCTCGCACGCCGTCCTCCGAGCGATGGACCCCATCCCGGACGAAGTAGAAGGCGGCGTGATCGTGCGCGACTCCTTCGGCCGCCCAACCGGTGCGTCTATGACCCACCTCACTCGCAAAGCAAGGCAGGGCACTAACCCGCAAAACCATCCGCTAGGCGTCTTCCTCGACAACGCACAAGACCTCGTGGTCCGCCCCGAGCCGACGTACAAGGCACTCCAGAAGCGGTTCGCCGCAACCGTCAAGGACGCACACGCACACGGCCTCACCTCAGTCCACGATGCCGGCTTCAACCCGATCTCGCTCGAGTTTTTCAGAAGGTATGCCGCTTAACCGCTCCCCGGCTTCCCCGCACCCTGTCGATGTCACGCTAACGAGTCATCGCGCGGCAGAGAAGCGAACGCAGGCGTCCTTCCGGTAACTCAATGCCTCCCCTTGCGCGTGCATGTCCTGACGGCTGCCTCCCCACAGATCCGGGTGTACGGCATGAAGTACTTTGACGAGACCGCTGCGTACTGGGGCGACTCGTTCGGGAAGATCATTCGCGCAGGGAACAACCGCCTGAGCGTCCGCAGCGTCAAGATATTCGCAGATGGTGAGTTCATCTCCATATCCATCGAGCCTAGCGTCCCCCGATTGACCGCCGTTCGCGTCCCAGGCGCCCTGCGTTCGGGCGGTGCAGCGGTAAGTCCTAAGCCAGACACAAACTGTGATCATCAGCGCCGTACTCATCGCTCTGGAAATTCTTAACCTGCTCCCCTGTTCCGACCCATCGCACGCAGTTGTACGAGCCGTATGCAGACAATCCCGAAACGCGCGGCTTCATGCGGGTAACGCCTGAACTGCTCAACGACGTGATCCCCAAGTTCATGGCCGACGGCTGGCAGGTGGTACGTCCAGTGCTCTCCTTTCCCCTCGCCTGTCCTTTTTGACGATCAGGCAATGTAGAACGTGCACGCCATTGGAGACCGCGCCAACGGCCACGTCTTGGACGCGTTCGAAGCTGCCCTTGCCTCTGCCAACGTCACGGCGCTTCGCCCGCGGCTCGAGCACGCGCAGATACTCGCTCAGAAGGACATGGCGCGCTTTGGAGACCTCGGAGGTGCGTTCTACCGCTCTGTGCCGTCAATCCGACCGCTAAAACCTCCCCTGTGACGATCACGAGCAGTCATTGCGAGCGTCCAGCCCACCCACGCGTCAGTCCCTCCCTCCATCTTGCACGTCGCACCCCGCTCCCGGTGACGCTGACGCACTTCCCGTCTTCCTGCAGCATCAGCGACATGTGGTTCGCTGAGGACCGTCTGGTACGTCCAGCTTAAACCTAGATCCTTCCACTTTCACTCTACGGGCGTGTGCTGACGAGGCCACAGGGCCCCGAGCGCGTAAAGGGCCTCTACGCCTTCCGGAGCATCCTCGACCACGGCGCGCGCATCACGCTCGGCTCCGACTTCCCCGTCGAGGACTTGAACCCCCTCGCCGGCTTCTACGCCGCAATCACGCGCGTCTCGCCCGACGGCACGTCCCCGCACGGTCCTGGCGGCTGGTGCGTACTTCCGTGTACCCGCGTTTGCCTCTGCGAGGCGAACGTATCCTTTCTGCGTCTGTTCGGTGTTGCTGAATCCACGCTTCAGGTTCCCCGAGCAGCGGATGACGCGCGAGGAGGCGCTCAAGGGTGCGTACAACGCTCTCCTCCTTCTCCTCTGTGTCACGTCGCTCTCGCCTGACGCCTGGTGCTGACCATGTCCCCGCACACCCGTAGGCATGACGATCGACCCGGCATACGCGTCCTTCACCGAAGACATCCTCGGATCCATCACACCTGGGAAGTTCGCCGACTTCGTCGTGCTGTCGCAGGACATCATGACGATCCCCGCGAATGAGGTCTGTCAACGCGTGTTGTTGCGACGTTTATGGACGGCAGGCCGGTTTACGGCTCCGTTTAGGGAGATACCGCTGCCGCCGGGCTTGAGAAGGGGACACCGGCCATATTTGCTGATCTAAAGGATGTTGGATATAACACCCATGTACGTACTATCTGACCGCATTGTATAACAACAGCTATACCGTCGTGACTCGTACGAGCGTGCTCTTTGATTAAATGCGAGCCGTCCACATGAGCATGTTCCTTCACGACGCGCACGGTATCTGTGCAGTTCTGGGCTGTCCTCCGACTTTCTCGCAGGAACAGGTCTTCGAGAGCTCACTCAGTCCGCCTCCTGAACTGCAGCTGAACTGTCTGCGGTTTGCACAGTGCATGGCGCAGTTAAGCCTTAACCGGTAACCGCCGGCGCGACCGCAGTCTATCTTATCTCGAGCGCCTGACCGAACGGGTCCTCAGTCGACTTGATCGCGCCGACTTGTCCCTTGACCACCACTATCGACTGGTACTCCTGCAGCAAGTTGTGCAGGTTACACGTCGTAGGTTCTCTTCTTCAGTACGTGAGGTGTACACTGAACTCATATGTCTGAACGATAGGGTGTTGTTCGCCCGTTCTGTCGCTGGGAGTCCTTATCTTGCGACTACACACGGTGACCACCTGCACTGCAATTGCGGTGCTAGCTCACGATGTCGCGGGACACTCCCTCATTCAAGGCCAGCTCCGCAGAAATACATTGGGTCAGCGGTGCCTACGACGGCGCAGCGGCAGAGAAGGCTGGTGTCCGGATCAGCCGGGGCTCCGCATTCTACGCTCAGCCACCCTCGTCTAGTCGCACTGTCAAAATTCTACTTGTAGCACTTTCTCTCGTAACCTCGGGCTATGTCTTCTACGACTCCCTTGCTCTGCGGTCACACCAGGCCTTCTCCGACTCGTATGCGCTCTGTTCCCGCGAAGGCGCGCAGATCTACACGGTCGACCCGGAGAACCCTCGCGCACAATGTCTGACCGTCCGCGGTGACACATTCGTGTCTACCGGATCGCTCGGTATGCAAGCTCTTGTGAAGCGTACAGCGGCGTATACTGATCAGTCTCACTCGCTCAGAACATATACTATCGCACTGGCAGGAGACGTCCACTAGGCCACTGCAGGTTCGGTACCTCGAGCCAGGCCAGATTGTAGTCCCTGGCATGAGCGGTACGTCACGAGTTCCTCCTCATTTCCTCCCGCCTAACTATCTTGGCGCCCCAAGATTCCCATACACATGTCCTTGAGTATGGCGAGAAGAAGCAAATACCGCTGGAGGACACATCGAGCATAGAAGGTGACCTGCATCCCGTATGTCGTTCGTACTGGGATTATCGCTCACGTGTCTCCAGAAACCGTCTCGCGAGTCAGAGAGTACATTCTGTCCGATCCGGAGATCTTGAATGACAAGTCGAAGTGGATCGAGGGCTGGGGCTGGGATCACACGAGGTGGATTTTGGAGCAATGGCCGACTTCGGTGCGTTCAGCCATGTCTCTGTCGTTCTATCTCCGCCGAACTCCCTGTTCACTACAGCTAGCGTTTGACGCCGATCCGATCGTAGCTGGCCGGCCTGTGATGCTGCGCAGCAAAGACGGGCACGCGTACTGGGTGTCAAACGTCGTTATGCAGGCAATGGAACCTATCCCGGATGAAGTAGAAGGTGGTGTGATCATGCGCGACTCCTCTGGAAACCCTACTGGTGCGTCTACTCGAGTTCTGGTCCCTGCGGTGCGCGAAGACCATGGACACCCGCTGACATGCGACTTCGCTCAGGCGTCTTCTTGGACATCGCGGGCGACCTTGTGACCGCGGTTCAGCCTCCGCCAACGTTCAGCACCATGAAGAAGCATCTCGATGTCACCGTCAAGGACGCACACTCTGTCGGTCTCACGTCCGTTCACGACGCATTCTTGAACCCTCTTCCTCTCGAGTTCTTCCGGAGGTATGTTGGACACTTCCCTCATGAAACCTCATACTCATTGTCCGGTAGAGAAGCACTCGCAGGTAGCCTTCCGGTAATTCAACAGCAGACGATTCTCGTATTCCCCTGCCATGTCCTGACATGTCTGTTTGCAGATCCGAGTGTACGGCATGAAGTACTTCGACGAGACGGCGCCCTACTGGGGCGACTCGTTCGAGAAGATCATACGCGCAGGGAACAATCGACTGACAGTCCGCAGCGTCAAGATGATCGGAGATGGTGAGTAACACCTCGTCTCCGCCACCGTCGAACTACTGAGCGCCTTTCCCTTTGAACTCCTATGTATCCCAGGCGCCCTCCGTTCTGGCGGAGCAGCGGTTAGTTCTATCAGACACATACATCAATGATCTCTTAGACGAACCTCACCGTGCTGTCACAGCTCTACGAGCCGTATACGGACAACCCCGAGACGTGCGGGTTCATGCGAGTCTCGCCGGAGATACTGAACGAATATATCCCTAAATTCATGGCAGACGGTTGGCAAGTGGTGCGTCTGGCTTCCTTCTCTGGTGACGTCGCCGCTTATGACCGCTTCTGTGAATGAAGAACGTGCACGCTATTGGCGACCGCGCCAATGGTGTGGTATTGGATGCGTTCGAGGCTGCGCTCGCCTCGGCCAACGTCACGGCGCTCCGCCCGCGCCTCGAGCATGCCCAAATCCTCGCCCCAAAGGATATGGCCCGCTTTGGCGACCTCGGCGGTACGTGGACCTTCTCTATCGCCCCAATCTGCCCGCTACATGGCTTCTGACGATCGCGGGCAGTCATTGCGAGCGTCCAACCTACACATGCGTCAGTCAGAGCTTCTTCTCCGTAGTACCCTCGTCCCGCTGACACTGACGTACCCGACTCTTGCTTCCCTGAACTCATACAGAATCAGCGATATGTGGTTCGGAGAAGCGCGTCTGGTTCGAACTCACCCGTCCCTTGGCGCTTTCGGGCGTACTAACGAACGTTGTCGGTCTAGGGTCCCGAACGCGTCAAAGGTCTCTATGCCTTCCGTAGCATTATGGAGAACGGCGCACGCATCACCTTGGGTTCAGACTTCCCCGTCGAGGACATGAACCCGCTGGCCGGCTTCTATGCCGCAATCACACGCGTCTCGCGCGACGGCACGTCTCCGCACGGTCCTGGCGGCTGGTAAGTAGCTTCGTGTCCTCCCCTATTTTTCAGCATTTAACTTCATCTACTCTCATGCGCCTGTTCTGGCTCACTTACCTTTACGTTTCAGGTTCCCCGAGCAACGAATGACGCGTGAGGAGGCGCTCAAGGGTGCGTACCAGTGCCTTCGCATGATGTCTCGCCCGCTTGACGCCATGTGCTGACCCAATGTTCCGCGCTGCGTCGCACATCCACCTCAAACCCGACCGCCTGGGCCCGTTGTTGTCGCATCTGCCTCTTCAGGCATGACGCTCGACCCGGCCTACGCGTCCTTCTCCGAAGACATCCTTGGCTCCATCACTCCCGGGAAGCTGGCGGACTTCGTCGTATTGTCCAAGGACATCATGAAAGTCCCTCCGATGGACCTGCTCACTACTCGCGTCGTCGCAACGGTCATAGACGGCAAGCCGGTATACGGTGCGCTCTGAGAAGCCTTCTACGCGCTCATGCCCGGGGAGCTCCAGCTTCCAGACCAGTTCCCAGATTTAGGGTCCTTCATCTAACCGCTCATCTGTGCCTTGATATAAACTTGGATATCCATCGTTGTATGTTCCGTAGATGTTTTAGCGCAAACCTAAGTATGCTGCTCGCTGCTCGTCAGTACTTATGCACCACGAGAAAGTTCCGTTCTCCCTATAAGTAGCAAGGACGCGGCCGTCACGGTGGAATCAAGCACAGGACTCCTAGGTCGGAGCACCGATCACCTAGGAAAAGTCGCAAACTCAAGAAGCATTGCGGCGTCTCGTAGTGCGGTTAGCGTGATTAGCGCGGCTCGAGGTGGGGGATCTCACGGAACAGACAGAAGTCCGCACATGGCCCACCATCAGGACGGTGGACCCACAACGGGCTGCCAGGGACCTTTCGACTGTTCCAGTGCTTGGGCCTCTCTCACGGTGATCGCGTGCACCCTCGAACAGAACACGGCCGCCACCGTGCGATCTACGCTGAGCGATGATAACAACAACATAACATTGGAGGTACGTAGTAAGGTAAATAAGCTCAAGGATACGGTTCTGAGACTAGGGAGATCTACTTTGAAACGAAATATAGTGAGATGGTAGAGCGGTAGATTGAGTAGATGAGGGTGAAGGTAGCGCGTCGGAGAGTACGGTAGTATCGCGAGCCTGTCCGAGAACTAGTAAGGTGTAAGCAAAGGATATACAGCTTTATGCTAGAAGTATAGCAGCAGCTACAGTATGCGTAACGTACGCACTAAGACATGATAGAAGTAGCTCGAAATAATATATAGAATAACGTATCGGGGCAATGTTACGGGGCACTCACCCCAGGCGTCTCACAGCGCTCACATTCTTGAAGAAGTCTTCCCCCGCGTCGAGCGCACTTTCCTGCGACGAAGACGGGATCAGGGGATCGCGGTAGCCCGAGGACCGTCTCCCAGCCGCCGAGATGGAAGAGTCGGTGCCAATAACCGCAGACTGAGCCCGAGGCGTGTACGCATGCTTCTTCGCGCGAAGGCCGTTCAGCTCCTCGAGGTCCCTATCCTGGTCCATCATGTCGTCCTCCGCGTCCGAGTCCATCGCAGTATCGAGTTGAAGCGACTGCTGCGACTCCCGGGCCTTCCGCAGGCTGTAGTGCGACGGCTCCCCGTTGAACCCAGGCAGGCTGTTCCAGAACGTCTCATCATCGTCCAGATCTGCAGCGCGACCCAAGACGTCGTTATCCGAGTCGCTTGAGAGCTCGATCACGTCTTCTCCAGTGGACGGAAGACTCTTCCTACGAGGCGGGACAACCAAACGAGCTGGGGACATAGAAGGCGCCGCAGAGAACGAGGACGAAGGCACCGGCATGCTCGAGGATGGCGGCGGAGGTGCAGGGGAAGAGGGGCGGCTCCAGGAGGGCGAAGGCGAGCGAGCGTCCGAGTCAGATAAAATCAGGTCGTCGAGCGAGTACAACCGCGAGAGGACACCAGCGCGTCCCTGGGTTTGAGTTTGAGACGTACTCGCTGTTGCTCGGTTCTGGGTACTCGCACATCCCGTCGATGGTCCTTCGCCCAAGTCTCGCGCAATCGCACTAGCTCCAGGATCAGTCCCATTGCTAGTGCCACCGAGCGTCGTCCGCCTGCGCTTGCTCGGCGGCTGAGCACCATGTCCCACGTCCGCGCGACCCTTGCCCTTATCCTTCTGTGTCGAGCTCCGCGAACGTTCAACAGGCGCACTAGCAGATGGCGCAGACGCGCGGGGCTTGCGCCCGCGCTTCGCCTTCTCCTTTCGTCCTCCCCCGGCCGATCGTGCGAGGATCCCATCAATGAGGGGGTTCATGAAAGCGAGCGGACCGTCATCTTCCGGCTCACACCATGGCTCGTCGTCGTCTTCGGGCTGCTGTACCTGAGTCTGAGCCGGTCGCTTCCTCTTCCTGGTGGGCTGCGAGGGTGCGTTGGCACGAGAAGCCTTCGGTGCGGCGGCGGGACCGGGACCAGGTACGTTTTCCTTCGTCCTACTCTGGGTGGACGCTGCCGCAGACTGGCGTGCACGAGGGGCAGCCCGGGCAGGAGGGGCGACGTTGCCGTACTCGGCAGACATCGGGCCGCCAAGTGCATCGACGGCCGCGTAGTTGACAGCGGTCGGGAGGTCGTCGCGCTCAAAGTCGACAACAAGGTGGTCTGGATCATCCGGGTCTGGCCATGTGAACAAAAATCCGCAGTTGCGGAGCGGCAGGGACGACTCTCTGAACATGTCGATGTCTTCCTTTGCGGGTGCCGCGGACGCATACGGGTTGAAGACCAGATAGTCGTAGTCGTCCGCCTTGCCGCGTCCCTTGCCTTTCGCCTTCGGCTTCGCTCTGCTGGCCTGAGTGCTGGCGGCCGGCTGACTCGAAGCTTGAGTTTGACTCTGAGGCAGGGCCTCGACATCACCTTGGGCCTGCGATGCGGCACCCCGCTTCCTCGGCGACTTCTTCAAGTTTTTCGAGCGGATCCTCTCCTCGTATTCCTCGACGACGTCGGGATGTACTTGGCGCATGATCGACGCCGGGATCCATAAGAGAAGATTATCCTTCTTCGTCTTCTGGCCAGCACGAGGCTCCTGCTCGTCCCCGTCGTCGTCGGCGTCGTCCCCTTCATCGTCGCTATCGCCGGCTCCAGCCCCCGGATCGGGATGAAGACCCTCAATGCCCGCGCTGGCGATCTCGTGAAGCTGCCGCGGGCAGATCTCCACCCGGTACTCAAGCAGCTTGTCAGTCGAGACGTGCTGCCGCGTGCGTGTGATCCCGACGACGAGCGGATGGCGGTCCTCGACCTCCTCGACGTGCCCGTACTCCTCTTCTTCAGGCTCGGGCGTGCCGCGGTTCACGAACGCCGCCGCAATGTGTGCCAGACGCTCGTCGTTGCGCGTCGTCCGCGTCACCTTCTGCGGCGGCATGAGACAGCGTTTGACGAGCGTCGCGGGCGTCCCGACGGCTTCGTGAGGGGCGGGCTTGAGGAGCCCGCGAACACGCGCATCTGCAGGTGCGGCTCCCGCGCGGAGCTGTCGGTCTTCCTCGCGCTTATCCGTCTCGAGCGCGGCTGCCTTCAGGACGGTCATGACGAGGCCCTCGACCACCTGGTTGTCGAAGCGCTTCAGGATCCGCGAGCGGTAACCCCACTCCGTGAACTGCGTCTCGCAGAAGTGCGCGAGACCGGGAAGGTCGATAGGCCGCCGATGACGCGGCGGTCCGCCTCCGGTCCCGCTGTCGCGTCCGCTCGTGAGAGGGTTGAAGTACATCTCGAGCTGGTCGAGCGGAGGCCAGTCTGGCGGGATGACGATGCTCGGGTGCGCATTGCTCATCAGCTTGTGCGAGTTTGTACGGAGCTCCTGCTGGACGTCGAGACGCCACTGCGCGAGGAAGGCGGGGAGGTTCACGGTGTGTCGACGGTCGTACGCCTGCAGCAGATTGTCGCCGTAGCCGAGGCGAGCGAGCGCATGCCCCCGTCTGCACCGCAGCGAGGCAGTCCCTATGCGACAGGGTACACAGTGTGAGCGAACGCAGCTCCTGAATGAGGGAGCCTGGCATACCTTGCCATAGTCTCCACCAGCGACCAGAGCGAACATAACCAGACCTCCGCGAGTGAGTCTAACTTCCGGGTGGCAAGCGAGCTCCTCGGCAGTATAGACGTTGGCGTGGTACTTGCTAGGTTTCCCGTTCGCGTCTGTCGCCGGGTTTGCCTTGTTTCCCGTAAGGTTGATGCTGGAGCTGGACAGGGGTTCAGCTGTCGAGCAAGTGTCGCAGTGGGATGTACGTACTTCTTAAGAATCATCCGGGCACCGAAGACGAGCGTGTCGACGTCGTCTGTGATGATAGCGTCGATCGCTCCAGTCCGGTTGAGGTATGCAAGCTCCGCTTCCGCTTCACCGAGTGCCTGTTGACGACCACATAGTATCAGCACTCATAGTTCGAAGAGTTGAGAGCCAAATATATCAAGGACGTCGCTGAAGACTCGCTGCGTTCGCTAGAAGTGCCACAGCTGCAAGCATGACGGCACTGAAGGGGCGACGCTTGTCTAGTGCATGCCCGTATTCCGGTGCGTAGGTCCGTCCCATCAAGTTTGAGCAGATGGGGTTCACGCTCTCTGAACGCGACATTGTCTGACCATGCACATGCACTTTCGAGGCTGAGACGTGACGGTCAAACCGCACTCGAACTGTCAGACTTGAAGTATGTTCTACCGATTGCTTGTACCAACGCAGACCACCCCTCGTCTGTGTGTCGCAGTACAAGGGGAGAGCAATGATTGAATCATCGAGGAGGAGTTTTTTTTGGCCTGATCCCTCCCACCAGTGCGGTCGACTCGGAGGGTGGAATTGGGCCGCTCAAGCGGGTGGCATGGTGGGTAGTACCATAGTGCCACAGAGTCGCCAACAATGCAGATGAATCAGGAAGACCATGTACTCACCTCTCTTGCGTCCATACCAAACAAATTGATGAGCTCCCTGAAGCCCCTCGCTAGCCCGTGCGTGCCCGACTTTCCCATCTTACTGCCCCTCTTCACCTTCGGTCGCTGCCTGCCATCAAACACAAAGAGCACCGAGACAGGAAGCTGAGCGAGCTTTGCGAGGCGCCAGAAGAGCGTGCGCAGCTCCGGGTGGGCACCGCGGTCTTGGTCTTTGGGTCCGGCGCTGTAGGAGGCGTGGTGCAGCCAAATGCTGGCGTCGACGCCGAGACGAAGGGTTCGAGTTCCGTTGCGGTTCTCCTCGAAGCCTTGAGTAACGGCGAGATTGGCGATGGAGCGCGACTTGCCCGTCTTGTTGATGACCTGCAGCCGGTTGAGTACAACTTTTCCGGAGGGGTTCGTGAACGCGAACGTACCTCCCAGAGGCCGGTGACACCCATCGCGCCACACGAGATGTAGAAGTGAGAGTGAAGATACGAGTGATTAAGCAGGCATATAAGGGTGTCGCGGGGAGTAGAGTCAATAGAGTGGTGGCCCGGGTGCAAAGCGAGCTCTGTCACGGTGGCCCAAGCGGATGCTACAAAACGCGTCAGGTCACGCGTGACACGACGCGTCTCATTATGGCTGACGCGTCCGCAGCACTAGCAGTACTGACCCTGCGCATAATGTTCTGTATTCTGTCAGGTCAAGATAAGATACATCGGGCTGATTCTTCTGGGGTGTATACCGGAGGTAGGCGAGTACGTTTCATGCGGGCGGAAAGACGATGAGTCGCGGTGACCTCACTGAAACCACCATTAATGTCAACAGTTCTGTAAGTACGATACTTGTATGTCCTGATTATCTGCCTTGTGCCTCCTATACTAACCACCCCGCTGGGACTAGATAACCACATCCCGACAGCCTCAGATGGGTCTCCGAGGCATCGCCTCCCGGTGGCAATAAGTACCCACAATGCCAGCGTGCTCACCGAAGCGGCCGTGCTCCTCCACTTCGCGACCTTCCAACCCTGCGAAAAGCATCCACAGACACAGGAGACGTAAAGACCACCATGTTCACCAGCTCGCGGGAGGGTAGCAAGTCGCCGCACTTCCACGCCCAAGCCCCGGCAAATCATCTCCCTACCACCTCATGCTGGCATAGGGATACATCCACTACTGTAGTTACAGATGACCTGGGATCCATCCCATACTGTAGTTACAGTCCACCAAAATAATATCCCCTGCCAGCCAGTACCTGCCTCGCCCTGCCATTCCGGCGCCTGCTGCCTTCCTAGGTATGTTGCTGATATGTTTCACACATGGCTCCCTGCCTGACGATTGTCCATAACCAGGCCTATCTGAATCAGCTTCCAATCTCCGCTCGACATCCATGCGCATTCATTGATTTCCTGCGGTAAACCAATACATTCGGACCCCGCTACGTTGCCCGCGTTCAGCCAGTGCTGGCATGCCCAGCAATTGACCCACGTGTCCTGCCGTCCCACCACCCTCCTATCCGCGTCTCCCCCATGCGCCGCTGCACCACAGGCTCCACAACTGGGGCTCTCCTTGTTGCCGCTGCACGCACGGTACCTCGATTTGCTACAGGTGCTCAACAATACGCGGTGCGACTACTCCCAGTGTATAGCTGGACCTGTGAAGCAGTGAATGTGCTAATGGGTGAGTACCTCGCGAGACTAGGCATGAGGCGCGCCGCTGCGCATACAACCACTGTGCCTGCATTAGGATCTCTCCGGTCCTATCTGGTCGCAGGTCGGGCAACACTGTGCCCGTTCTGGCTTCATGGGCCCACTGTGCAGATGGATCCAATGGCCACCCGTTCGTGGTTCCGCTTTCCTCGCCGGCTACAGCTCGACACTGCATTCGTACTGTAGAGATGGATCCAACGAGAGCATTGTTGGATCCATCTCTACAGTCTCGAGGCCTCTCGGCCCCCGCACACGTCTGGCTCTGCGCATTCCGGTGCCACACCCGTACCCGCACACTTCAGGCTCTGTGCATGCCGGTGCCACGACCGTACTGTAGACATGGATCCAACAAGAGCATCGTTGGATCCATCTCTACAGTTCTGAAGCCTTCCGGGCATGTCGGGCTCTGCGCGTGCCAGTGCCACGCCCGTACTGTAGAGATGGATCCAGCGAGAGCATCGTTGGATCCATGTCTACAGTCTTGAGGGCTTCCACACACTTCGGGCTCTGTGCCTGCCGGTGCCACGACCGTACTGTAGACATGGATCCAATGCTCTGCACGTTCTGGTGCCACACCCGTACTGTAGACATGGATCCAGCGATGCTCTTGCTGGATCCATCTCTACAGTCTCGAGGGCTTCCACGCATGTCGGGCTCTGCGCGTCCCGGTGCCACGCCCGTACTGTAGAGATGGATCCGACGATGCTCTCGTCGGATCCATCTCTACAGTTCTGAAGCCTTCCGGGCATGTCGGACTCTGCGCGTCCCGGTGCCATGCCCATACTGTAGAGATGGATCCGACGATGCTCTCGTTGGATCCATCTCTACAGTTCTGAAGCCTTCCGGGCATGTTAGGCTCTGCGTGTCCCGGTGCCACGCCCATACTGTAGAGATGGATCCAACAAGAGCATCGTCGGATCCATCTCTACAGCTCTGAAGCCTTCCGGGCACGTCGGGCTCTGCGCGTTCTGGTGCCACACTCGTACTGTAGACATGGATCCAGCGAGAGCATCGCTGGATCCATCTCTACAGTCTCGAGGGCTTCCGCGCATGTCGGGCTCTGCGCGTCCCGGTGCCACGCCCGTACTGTAGACATGGACCCAACGAGAGCATCGTTGGATCCATCTCCACAGTTGCTCACTATGACTCGCTCATTGACCTTTTGGCTCATCCCTGCTCCGATAGAGATGCTATAAGTCTCACCTGCGTCAGCTGAGACGCGATCTGGATCGCTAAGAGGGAGGCAGGAATAGCTCTGGGTGGGAGGGAATAGATACCATAACCGTGAGGCAGTACATCCTGTTACACGACATCAATATACAATGAACTCGAGAGCGAACGTACTACTGAGTAGCTTAGCGACATGACGATATAAGTACAACACGCAGGATTTAATCAAAAAAGTCCTCCATTGCCAGCTCAAGCTCGCCAACGTCCTGCATCTCCGAGGCAATGAGAGATGGGACCGAGTCTGTCGAATCTAACATGGTATGCAACGACGGCAAGTCCTCATCGTTGTCGATGTTTGTGGCCGCCGATGGCTCTGCGGCGTCGGTATCCCCAGAAGCCGACTGATCGAGGTCGCATGCGGTCTGGCCTATACAAACCCATGTGCTAACGGACCTCCAGGCATGCTCGCAGTACGCGGCCATCTTCTGCCGGATTGACGCTTGACGATAGGCGTAGGCAGTTGCGCCTTCGTGGAGATCGGCCCGTTGCTGAGGCGTGAGCGGGACGTACGCTTCCCATCTCTGTGAGTGCCACTTGAGGTACTGCTTTGTCCGACGCATCTCCTCCTCCACAATCTGGACCTCTTCGATCCATCGTAGTGCGCGAGCACGCGCCTTGCACCACTCGACACGGAGGCCTGTGACAAGTCAGCAAAGCCAGATAAGTCGAATCAACAGAACATCTCACCTTCTTGAAGGTTCTCAGTCTGACCCTCGAGCAAGACTCCATCCGCGCTCGTGACACTGCCCGCTTTCCAAATCCAGGAGAGCTCCCTACGACTCTCGGAGCCAGTGCCATCCCCAGCCGCCACGTGCCGAATGTCGCTATCGAGGAGCGGCTGCAGGGGACCGCGCCAATTCACCTTGCTGAGGGCGCCGGAGAGTGTCGTCAGCGCGATATAGGCAGCACGGTAGCGAGCAGCATCCAGTTTGATCTTGGCCTCGATGCCGTTAACAATGTCGCGCGATCGGGTGATCTCCCGCTGACCACGGACATGCTGATCCTTGTACTGATAGATGTACGCTCGGACTTCGAGGTGGCCGCGTAGGTCGGTGAGGGCGTCATAGGCCTGTGCCTGCCGCATGCGCCATTCGTGATTGAGGAGGCAGGGGGATACAACGACTTCAATACACGCTGCTGAAGGGAGGAAGAGCGGTAGCCTCTGGGGAAGTGGAGAGTCATCGCCAGAGCCAGCTTGAGTAATGAGAGTGACAACGGAGGGCATGAACAAGTTCTGGATCTTGCGCCACCCATCGATCCGGCGCTGCAGTGCATTCTGACGCTCGATGAGCTTCGCGCGTTGCATGTCGGTGGGATAGGAGCCGAGGGCTGAGCTGTCGGTGAGAAGCTTCCGCCTGGATACATCAGAGCGTCAGGTTTGCGGCAGTGCTTGGGAGCTGTGTCACTATGTACTACTCACTGCTGATCTTCGATCTCCATGCCAACCACAACGATTGTGCTCGCTGAGTAGTACTCGTGCACGGCCGAGGCCCGACCTGCACGGATGTCATCAGCATCCTCCTCCGCGAGTTCCACACGAAGCGCGCCCTGAGTGATGTCTGCAGGAGCGGCGTCAGAACTTTGAGAACATAGCAGAGTGGTGTGCTTACGGGTGCGGCGGTACTCATAGGGATTGGGGGCCGTCGAGGGCGACTCATCCCACAGATGCACCATCTCCTTCCATTGGCTGACGGAGTTGGCTGGTAGAGACGACGTAAATTGATTGTACGCGTTGACGTGCTTGGCACGTTCAACAACCGCGACCTTGATGCGTGACAACAAACTAACAGCTGTGAGAGAATTTCAATGTGACGCGCCAGCAAATGCAGACGAACAATAACATACGGAGCTTGGTCACTTTCGCCCAGTTCTGGTCGCCAAAAACGTCGTCTAACATGTCATGACGTGAGCCAGGGCCCATCTCCTTGGTGGCAGGAGCATATCCGTTGGCCATTGCCCAGCGACGCTCGACGCCTTCCCCATTAAGCCGGCCGGAGTAGAGCAGTAGGTAGGGGGAGAAGACAGAGCGACAGCGCTCTCGGTGCGCATTCAAGTGAAACATGGGAATGGACCACATAATCTGACGACCTATGTTAGTGTCGTAGCCATACTTCACCCATCGTATAGGAAACCGAACACTGTAGCTACACGATATATCATAGGAGATGCTGCACTGGGTGGGCGCATTGTGCAACAAGCTCGAGTTTAGGAGGTAGTCCACATTCACCTGTCTGCGGTGCGAGGGCATCAGCAACATGAGCAATTGTGGGAACCAGGAGACGAACCTTTCGCCCTTCTGCAAGTCTCCTATGGAGCACGGACACTTCATGTCATGCCGACTGCAGTCGACCGTGACGACACCAGTAGCTGCCAATCCGGCTGCGCCCTTGATGTTCGCAAGCTTAACCGCGTCATGCGTGTTACATTCTCCGGGAAGCGTCTCCTTGGCATTGCCAGAGTCGAACTCCTTGAGGTGAGCTTCGTAGGCGCTGTCCTCGACGAAGTACGCGCAACCAGCGTTAAGCGCAGGGTCCAGGTTCGAGGCGGATATGTTTTTCCGCTTCAGGCGGAAGTTGCCATCTATTGCGAGGTAGAGCCTGTATAACCAACTCCTATGACTGGTTAGTAACATATGCGACAAGATGCGTGTGCACTCACTTGTTCTTGGGCGCGCTCTCCCACTCGTCAGGAAGATTCTTCCCGGGATGGGGACATGCCGGGCACTCGACCGCGCAGCTTCCTTGCGGGACAGCTGTTGCCCCTTGCGGCACATTGCCTCGGCCTCCGCGCTTCAGCATTTTCAGGTGACGCCACTGCCTGATCATATGCAGGAAGGACACGTAACGGTCCTACGGCATGCGTATCAGCAAGCGGTGAGTGATGGGCGCGTCCAATGATACTAACCTTGGGCGGTTGTGTTCCAGTGTTGTCAGATCGCCGGGCCAGCGTCGAATAGAACTCAAAGGCAGAGACCTTAGACTGGGCCGAGAGGAGGTGGAACGTCTCGAGGAGACGGAAAGTCGCAGCAGTGCGGGGATCCGTGGATGTAGCAGGATACAAGCGGTAACGAAGCAGCTGAGAAGTAGAGGGGGCCGCAAGCGCACAAGCACAAAAGTCCAGGCCGACTTCATGAATACCATGCAGATCCATAACAACAAAGGCATCTCCGAAGGCCGCTACTGGACTATAGCACTTGTCGCCGGGCCGATGGCCGAGCTGGATACGCAAGCCGAGGGACTTCAGCGTCACCCGCTCGAAATGGGTGCCTGTCCACCACTGGCGACAGGGATGAGCGCACGTCGTCGCGTGTACAGAAACGCGTCCATACCTTCACCCGGTGCAGCGGGTGTCGCACGTGCTGCTCTTTCGTGCAATTTTGACAGTACAGTGCGCTGTCGTCGCAGTCGTCACAGCGATAGCCAGGTGCTTCGCTCGAGGCTAGAGACTGGGAACAGCGCGGACATGTGGGAGCAGTGAAGTCACCGCGACCCTCTTGACGCATGAGCTCGTCGAGGTAGTTCTGAACATCGTACCTCAACCACGTCAGGAGGGGACGGTCCTATGAGCGTATGAAGTCAGTCCACGGATGAGCTTGGAGTGCAAGACCACATACGCCGGCTGTGCGCGCGCGGGCGGCTGGTGTGTCCTCCAACCCAAGCTGTTCGATCCGGTGCCACAGGTAGTTCAAGTCGTTTTCGTCCGGATCACCACCTTCCGTGGTGTCCTTGCCGAGAGAGGGTGCATCCGAAGGAAAGGGAGATAGCCGAGCGCGTTTGCTCCGTGGGGATGCCGGTAGGGGGACGAACGATGTCTGCTGAGAGACTTTATCGCCGGCAAAGGCGTACGCGATGTGCTGATGCGCCTCTGTGCGGTTGTCGTTGTCGTTGCCTTCGTCGGTATCGTCCTCGTCGTCAATGGTGTGGACGATGATGTTCTTCGAGCTACGCTTGACCATCTTGCGTAAGAGGAACGGTAGGGTGGTGAGGAGCCGCTTGAGCTTGCTGCGGGGGCTCATATTGCTTCATCGGAGGCCTGGGGCACTGCAGACGACAACAGAGATTGGAAGGAGCGTATATTCGGTTGCATACAGCTTGTACGGGTACACTGTCTGTTCAGGGATGATATACAAATAGAGAACCGGCCGCCGCGTGCTAGTATAGATAGCACATCGGCGAGGAGCTACTACGACGTGAAGGACAGCACGTACCTAGACATTCCTTAGTGGAGACACGGGGATCTGCACCCCAACTTGAAATGTATGCTGACATGAAGGTTGCGGGACTTGAAGGATGACCTGTGCCACATCTGATGAGCGCACTTGATGTGCTAGAAGCTCCTAAGGTCCCCGGTGACTGCGTGTGCAGTCAGCACACAGGACCCGGGAGGGCGCGGCGGGATCACCGAGTACGAGAGCCCTGGGCTTACCTCTTAGATGTTGAGAACCCTCCACAGACGGCCTCCTTATGTGCCTGCGTCCATGCGGCCCATCCTCTGTTGCTGCTGTCGATGGCGTGGCGATAGCCGCAAGAAAGGGAGAAGCAGAATGAGAGCACAAGGGCGTGTTGATCGTCATAGTTTCACAGTAGTAGATATGGAGCACAGGAAGAACTTAGAGCGCGTTGAGGCGTGCAGGTTGTGTCCTGAACAAGCGGGGACGGAGGCGCACTTGGTAGTAACTAGGTTCTGAGCGCCCAAAGGATAGCCAGCAGAGGATATGTGAGCGGCTGTGCCACGCCGGCGCTCCATCCCTTCAGCCAATCAGAGGCTGGATATCAGTGTGGCCAAAAGGTGCGAAAACATATCTACTGCTCTACAGGTCGTACTGACTGCGATCTCGGGCATGACAAGGTACAGGTACAATGACACGATACCCACAGATGATAAGAAGCAACAATGGAGCCAAGATAGATGTTCAACCATAGGTAAGTACTCGGGAGCAGCACGGTACGTTAGAGATACTCAAGTGCGTACATGGTTTGTAACTATCATTCGTACATCTCTGAGAAAAGATCATCGGGGTCATAGGTCTCGTCGTCCGAGTCTTCCAACACCGGTAAGCTCTCTATGTAGTCCAGATTAGAACGGTATAGTCTCTGAGCGGGGAGTTCGGAGTTCCCGTGTGCAGTAAGGTACGCCTCCAGACCCTTCCGCCTGACCTCAAGTTCTTCCCACAACCATATGATACGCTTCGCACCCCAGTCCAAGTATACCTTGCAGAAGCACGACTCTTCATCCGCACTATTTCCGTCCCCGTCAGCTGCGACCGCGTTCCACGCGCGAATGCGTTCTTCAAGCTCCGCAATGGCCGCGTCCGCAAAGTCCTTCTCCTCCAAGCCTTCAGTCGACCATGCTTCATAGCGCGTACGAGCCTCCTCCCGGATCCAAGCGCAGTGGATGCTATTCAGTGTAAGCTCTATGCCATCCATCTCGGCCTCCAACACCGCAGCGATGGAGGCGGCATCTGGCATGAGGAAGACATATGGCGACTGGCGGAGGCCAAGATCGGTGACCGTGTCGGCATCATCCTTTGAGGTGAATGACCACGACAGGACAGAGTAGATGGTGGCGCGGCTGCGGACGGCTAGTGGTATTATTATGGACTTCGACACAGCAAGCGACTTGGAATCTTTGGAACGAAGTCGAGCTCGAGTGGCCTTGCCTCTGGTTGAGCAGTAGAACTTAGTATGATCGTCATGATGTCATGCGATTGTACCTTACCGATCTGATTTGGCATATTTGGCATGCTGTGCACGCTTCGCTGCATCACGTTCTGCAGACGTGAAGTAGATGGTACGGCGTCCCATAAGGTCGGAGAGGGGCGGAAGCTGACGGAGACCCGCACGGGCTCTCGTCAGGATGTATTTATGCACGGAGAGGATATCACACATGTTACAATTGTACGCGCGTTCCAAGAAAGTCATTCCCGCTACCTATTCATGCCCTGCCACCGGCGTTACCCAACCTTTACCGGGTACTGACACCGTCAACAAGGGCGCAGCTATAGAAGGCCTCGCATGCGGCCTCGTACGGCCTGGCACGGAACCAGTTCTGTCCTGGGAACCCATTCACGGCGGTGTTCGCCGGCCCCCTACACTGTCGAGTCAGTTGCTGTAACATCCCAGGCCAATGGGATACTCACTGGTGCCTAAAGACGCCAACAGTGCGCCCTCGTGTGACGACATACCACTTCCCCGTGAACGTCGGGTCGTTCGGGTCGTAATGCGCCACGATGTTGTTGAGCGCAAGGCGGGCATCAACCTGTGCTCGCATAGTCTGACCACCGGCCTGCGGCTGCATGACGGCCTGAGCAGCAGGCTGCGGCTGCGCGGGGGCCACAATGGGCACAACAGGCGCGATGGGCACAACGGGCGCGACGGGAGGCACCTGAGCGGGCTGGGCAGCAGGCTGAATGACGGGCGCCACAGGCGGTGCCTGAACGAGCTGAGCAACCGGCTGCACGACGGGCGCGATGGGCGGAGCCTGGGCGAGCTGAGCAACCGGCTGCATGACAGGCGCGATGGGCGGAGCCTGGGCGAGCTGAGGCGCGGGCTGCAGCTGCACAGCGGGCACAGCTTGAGCGTTAGCGGCAGGCTCCTCCTCATGATCAGAGGGCGGCGTCACAGAGCGAATGCGTGAAGCATTGTCGGCGAGGAAGGAAGACCCGGGGGACACCCCCACCCACAGGGCCGAGGAGTGCTCGGACTGGGGTGAGTCCGCGCGATCGGTGACCTCGGCATGGTGAAGCTGGTCTGTAATTCCCCCCAGGGAGCTGCCAGAGCTCACACTATCGTCGATGCTGGCATCCGATTCGGCTGCGCTGTACCCATCATTGGCTGCGAGGGCAGCCGCGCGGTGCTCGCACATTCCAACTACAGTAGATATGTGAGTAAACAAGGCCATCGGACATCGGAGGGCGGGCTTACTTCCGATGGAGAACCGATGACACTGCCAACATTCGATCGTAGGCCCAATGGGAGCTTCGGCTGTAGGTAAACGGACATCAGTGCTTGCATGCACGGCGACGACGTGTGCACTTGCCTGGCTGGTCATCTACGAGGCCTCCCGGCATCAAGGTTGAGGGCGCGGCGACAGGAGCCGCCGCGTACTCAACGTTCTTGCCATGGCGGACATGCATAGTGAGACGAGGGAGAGGGAGATAGCTGAGTGCTTGAGAGCTAGGAATGGGGACGCAGGGTGTCTTTATAGCTTCAGCGACGCCGTCGGAAGGCTGACAAGAATGGACATCAGTTGCTCAATCTTGGAGGAACCGAAAGACGTGCACTTACCCGTCTAAGTTGCTGCATGCAGAGCGAAAGCATGTCACCATTTCTAGTGGCAGGTTGAAGCGGACGACCTCGGTGAATATTTCCTTCAATAATGCCTCTGCCGCCGCCGCCCTCCCCCGCCCCCCCAATATCCCCAAACCGTTTCCCCCTCGTACTGCTGCCGCGCCGTTGGCGCGTTTCCCGCCATGTCCGACACACCTGAGGACGTGCACATGGACCTTAGTGAGCCGGAATACGACTCTGAGGTGGAGAGCTGGCCGGGAGCTACCCGTACTTGGACGACTCCGCCCCAATGGGCATGGCTGAAGCGAACGAGAGGCCCCTATCTGGCGGCGAGGAAGGCAAAACGCCGTCACATTTACCTCGAGTCTATGTACACCGACTGGTTCGCTGAATGGTCCGAGTGCCAGCTGATCTATGGCCACCGCGACGAGACACGTCTATCCCCAGAAGAGAAGGAAGTGTTAGCAGAAGCGGTCAAGAAGAGGAAAGGGGTACGCACAAATCCATCCCTCATCCTGTTCCCTGTTGTCCACCAGGTCAGCTGTTGACGTGTCCGTCCTATCCTAGCAATTGGTGGTGTGGCACAAGAACCGCGATCGAAAGCGCGCCTCGACCCGGAAGCTGTCAAGCTTGCTCTCCGCGATTGGTGTCTCCAAGAAAGCCCGACGTTTGCCACAGGCGCAAGAGGTCTACTCGGCCGACCACTACAAGAGTGATGTCCAGCCGATTGTACGAGAGAAGACAAAGGCGATGGAGGCAGAGCTGGGACGCAGGCTAGATCGCAAAGAGAGGCTCAACAACGTGAAGGCGTGCACGAGGGAGGCGTTCCAGGCCTGTTCGCTGGAGGTGAAGCGCAAGATCAAGAGGAAGCTAGCGCAGGCAAAGGAGGATGCGGCAAACGGACGTACTGGCCGGGCGCTCACTCCGGAGAACGACAACCGTACTCCGCAGCAATACCAAGAGTGAGTCTCATCGCCATGTATGCTCCTCTTCTGTGACGTGAACCCCCGATTACGCAGTGCTATCGAACTTGCGCCTGAAGTCTTCGAGGGTGTCTTGAAGCCTTATGCGGCCGCAAGTGGCTGGACCTTCAGCGTGGTCGGTGCAGGCCCGCTACCCGATGCCAACGGCAAGATCGGCCACATGTCGTGAGTACTGACCACTGTCCGCCATATGACCGGTTATCGCTCATGCATTTGACCTTCCTAGTGCACACTTTGGTCACAAGGAGAACGGCATCACCTTTGCACAAGCGCATCCTGACTTCGAGGAGCAGTGCGTAATCCCTATGGGGCGGTTTGCCAAGCAAGTCTTCCGTGAGTCTCGTTGATTACTGGCCTGTGCTTGGCACTCACACTACCTTACAGCGCGCGAAGTACAACAGCAACGCAGTCTGCAGGCTCCTCGGCAGGCCTCTCACGAGGACACGCGCTCACTGCCCACACCAGACACAAGCCTCGTGTCCGATGCGCTCACCGATCCATCCCTGGCGCGCAGTGCCCCATCTGTTTCCCAGCCTGCCGAAGCCAGTCAGCTTCCCGTTGTCGCCCCGAACTCTCACATTCTGGGTGGCCTGTCGGCGACGGTTGCGGAAGCTGTCCAGCCCCTCATGATGCCCATCAACTCTACCACTCTAGTTGACCCATTCGCACTGTCCGCTCCCGGTGCAGCCCTGGGTCCATTCGACGTGTATGACCCATTCCTCGCGGGTCGCATCGCGTCAATGGACCTTGAGACGGTGGATCAGATGGTGGCGGCGTTCGAGACCGCCGATCCCTACACCTTCGAAGAGTTCGACCCGCCTCCTCCCGTTTGGGCGACAATCCCCGCTGTCAACAGCGCTCTGCAGTCTGTCACCCTTCCGACACCGGAAGAACCGACCTCGTCTTCAGTCCCAGGTGCTCCCCAGAAGCGTCGGTCTCCCCGGGGTCGCGCAGTGGACGAGACGTCCCCAGGTGCCCCTATGGAGTCGAGTACTGACACCGTGTCATCGTCAGTCCCCAGCGAGACTGATGATTGCTCCCGGAAGCGTCGGTCTCCCCGGGGTCACCCAGCCGGCAGAACTCCGCCAGTCGCTGTGGTGGGGTCAAGTACTCAGGCGGCGTCCCCTGCAGTCCCTAGCCAGGTGGATGGCCCTGGGCCTCAGCCTGCCCGAGGAACTGCGCGTACCAGGGCTAGTAAGCAAGCCGCGACGTTGGCCAAGAAGCCGGCTGCAGCCAAGAAGGTGGCCTCGGCCAAGAAGACGGCCCCCGCCAAGAAGGCAGCCCCGGCGAAGAAGGCGGCCCCAACCAAGAAGGTGGCTCAACCTCCAACCAAGTCCCGCACGACGCGTAAGCCGCGGTAGTATGTTCATAGTTGTCTCTTCCTGTGCGCTCTGCTGTCCCTTCTTGTCGCCTGTCGTGAATACGTTGACACACTCGTTATCTTGCCATGTATCCTACTTGTACATAGTGTTCTGCCTGTATATACACTGTGCTTCAGAGCGCGTACATGTTTATATACCATTGATAATGTCCGTTGATCTTCAGTCTACCGCTGTGCAGCCGCTAGCAACTCTGGGATGAGGGGACATACCCACAGATCGCCGAACATGCAGCGCTTAGTTGATATGGAGTTCCGCGGGACTGTAGAGATGTATCCGGCGAGAGCATCGCTGGAGGATCCATCTCTACAATACGAGTGTCGTGCCGGAACAGACAGTGTGCGGAAGCGCGCTCACTGTAAACATGGATCCATGTTTACAAGTGAGCGCATCGTGCTAGGGCGGGGCGTACTATGGAGTTGCACGAGACTGTAGACTACCGGGACAGCCACAAATCTACACTTACGGCACTTACAGTCAAGTTGCCGTCGCGAGCTTGCTGTGTGGCACGCTACTAGTACGCAGGTACACTGTGTAGGTACAACTTCATGGCGGTCATGGCAGAGAACTCGAAGCAGGCGGTGGCCCAGGGAACGTCTGCGCATCGGGTGTTGTTGCGCAGAGCCCGACATGGCCGGAAGGCTTCAGGACTGTAGAGATGGATCCGACGAGAGCATCGTTAGATCCATGTCTACAGTACGAGCGTCCTACCGGCACGCGCAGAGCCCGACGTGCGCGGAAGCCCTCGGGACTGTGGAGATGGATCCAACGATGCTCTCGCTGGATCCATCTCTACAGTACGGGCGTTGCGCAGACCCCGACATGGCTGGAAGGCTTCAGGACTGTAGAGATGCGTCGGATCCATCTCTACAGACACGCGCCGAGCTCGATGTCTTCAGAAGGCGTCAAGACTGTAGACATGGATCCAGCGATGCTCTCGTTGGATCCATCTCTACAGACACGCGCAGAGCTCGACGTGTTCGGAATGCCTCAAGACTGTAGACATGGATCTAGCGATGCTCTCGCTGGATCCATCTCTACAGTTAGACAAGGTCCATGCCCTTGCAAGTGAGGGCTAAGGCCGTTACGATCTTGTGCTACTGCTTGAGCAAGGAACTTGGCCAGAGGACTGAACTTGTCGGACCCATGGGCCGGCATGGTCTTGCAACTGGACGTACTGTCTGGTACCGCGGCCACTGTTCAGGAGAATGGCAACCGTATTGTGAATATTGCTGCTGGAAGGTCCAGGCCATCGCGGCCATAAGTGTTAAGTACCTAGAGATCAGTGTTACAGAAGGTAGTACTTACTTCTATGTCTGATAGAAGAAAGTTTGAACGGTAGAGAATCGTGCGACCTACCTTCAAGTTGTTCGCGTCTGTGCACAGTACCGCCGTGCTGCCCGCTAGCTATGGGACGGTCACCGGTGAGCCGCCGGAGCCACGGTAGACGACGGATTGGGATGGTGACCCGTGAACCTGCAGAGACGCGGTAGACCACATTTGCACTCCGCCGCTGGAGGTCCCAAGGAAAAACCCGAGGATGTGATGCTGCAGCTTTGGCACTCCGCGTTTGGACGGTATGCAGGGTGTGAGCCCAGTGTTTCAAGCGTGCCAGAAGGGAGGAAGGATAACGTAGCGCCCGCTAACCCATTGCGGACGGGATCCTAGCATTGCAGTGGCTAACCGCCGGTACGGGCTCCCTCAAACGCTGGATACATCTGCACAGTGGACTGTGACTACAGTAGGGGATGGATCCCCAATCCTCTGTTACCACAGTTGTTGGATGGATCCATATGACACAAAGGCCTGTCCCTACTACTAGATACCTCCGCACCTTGGACCCAGCAAAACTCACGCGGGCGGATTATCTCACAATTCACTGGCTCCGACGTCCAACGCTCTACATACACAGCTTTCACATGTGCGGGTCCAGTGTAATCCTTGCGCTCCCGAGCTCCGGCTCTCTGCAACATCAGTCACACACTGCCGTCGGCGGATTCCTCTACTACTCACCAGCCACCTCGTGCACCGCCGCTAGCTGGCGAAATCCGCTTCCGCGTCACCGACTCGGACGATCCCTCTAGTTTTTAGTCCGGGATCGACGTCACAACTGGCGCAAGCGGTCTCCCATGGCGCCTTTCTCTTCTGGCCCTCGCAAGGAACGACTCGCAAGCGATGCTCCAACACATCCTTACCACTGTGGACGGCACGGCGTCTCAGAGCGTGATGGACTTCGCACGGAGCCACGACTACATCATGAGGAAGAATGGCGATGGATGTCTGCACTCGTCGGTCAGCGTTCGGGCTGTCCCTCGAATGGAGCAAATGCCGCATCACGTTCGTGGGCAAGGATCGCGTCGCGCGCACGACCCTCCACCTTCAGTACAGGTAGCAAGTGCACAAGTACCCAAGAGCGGCGGATCGATATCCAGCGATGGAGCCCGTTCACCAGTCTGTCTTCGTCGACCAGCATCTCCTGATCAGCTCCAGCTAACACCCCGCCGTTCGTTTCGCAGGCACCGTTATCTGCTGCTTCGAGCCATATGTGCACCCACAGCACCCGAACGCGCACATCGCTGTCATACGAGTTTTCCGTTCCCTCGACGCGGACCCGATCCTGCCACACCCGTCGTACGGTGGACAAGAGTACCCGCCCGGCTTGGTTCCCCGCGAAGGCGAGCTTTTGATGGAACTCTCCAACGGCTGGCTGCGGCCGTGGTTTCGCGACGTCGACGGCAAGTTGCGCAAGCGCACGAAGAACCTCTTCGCCCCCCTCGGCATCCTGTTCGATAACGCCGTGGAGTACGCATCGTCGTACTACCCGTGACCTGCTATCAATGCCTCGGAATGTCGCTCGCTGCGATACTATGCGTTGCCTCCCGACTTAGCCTTTAATACGCTTTATGTCCCCTTCTTGTCAGTATGCACCCATCCTCACGCCGGGAGGTCTTCGTCCACTTCATCATGGCGCGCACACATGCACCGTACGTGTCGCATGTCACTCGTCATAGTATTCGCGTACTGCGACTACCCGATGGGCGCGAGGTTTCATCTACGACTCTGACTCGCGTCGATTGGAGTCTGTCCGAACCGCGTCTTCGTCTACGTCCAGGTCTACGTCCGGGTCACTGCCAGTCTGTATCTCTTCCTCTCCCCATTCTGCCGTATGATCCTTGCCTGTGCAGCCTATGCGTGCCCTCGCTGCTACACCTAGTACGTGCTGTCCGCCCACTATCATCGGCGTCCCTACGCCGCCGGCAATACCCCTCCGTGTATTTCCGTCAACAGGCCCTTCATACCCAGCTACGTCGCACAGATCTACGCTCAAAGCGAATACCTCTGTCCAGTTCGAGTCCTGCTGACACTGAAAGTCGGGCAGCTCGCCCCGCTGGACCGGCTGACGAGGGAGACGCTCGGTGCCTAGATTGAGTAGCTTGCTGCGCGTCCTCGAGGGCGTGTGCTAAGAGGAGCTGACAAGGGAGTAGAGGGGCCTGCTTGCGTCAAGGCGGCTTGAAGTTGTACGCGTACTAGTATATGTAACAACGCGGCGCACCTTGATTCATATCCGTCTCTGCTTTTGCCGGTGTCCAGACGTAGTACGCGCCGCTCCGACACAATGTTCGGCTACCTCCAAGTCATCTAGCTCTTCTCGTCGTGCCCTCACTCGAGCCTCCTTGACCGTATCCGTATTTGAGGAAGGCAGGTGGTTACTGCGTCGTAAGTCGCGACAGTGCCGTCGGGCTCGCGAACAAAGTCGGCAAACCCCGAGGTCTCGTTGCTTCACACGCTCGACTCCGACATCTTGAACCATCACCGCCGCTCAGCGACTGCGGTTAGTCGTCCGCGTATTTCCCGCTCGAAGTTTACTTACTGACTCAACGGGGCAATGTCAGTGTCAGCCATGTTGGCTGCCCTAGGACCAGTGTGTCCCTTGTGGCGTACCCTACCACGACGTGGCACTCTTGCGTCTTCATCAAGCACATCGAGCGCAGCTCCCCGGAAGCATAGAACCACAGCCGTGATCGACACATTGGACCCAACAAAACTGTCACCGACAGATCATATCACCTGCTCATCAAGAGGAACTCATGGTTTCTTGAACGTATATGGCCACGATGTTGACGGACGCCCTAGAGTCTTCATCTCCCACTTGCCCCACCAACAGGATACACGCGGTTTGTCTGTGCAGGGTGAACCGAGCGGCGGCTTCCTGTACTACCATCAAATTCCTCGTGCTCCTCCCCTTGCAGGACAGCTCCGCTTCCGCCTCACGGCCTCCGCCGATCCTGCCACCTTTTCTGCCGGCGTCGACGTAACGACCAGACGCGGGACTCCCTGGTACATTGCCCTTCCCACCATTGCCAGAGGCCAGACATTCGCGCAAATACGATATCTACTCACCGCCGTCGATCGGACGGTCTCTCAGCGAGTTATGGATCTCGCACGGGGGCATCGCCACTCCAGGTCCGGCAATGTCTCGGGCACGCGATACGTGCATTCGTTCGGCCAACCGTTCGACCTGACACTGGATCGTGGCGGAGCCTCATTCACGTTTGTTGGCAAGGAACGTATCGCAGACACGATTCTGCACAGATTGGCGCAGTTCCGCTTCACCGACTCTGAAGCCCGCGCACTTTGTTACCCCTTCTCAGGTCAGTCTGCATTCCGCATTTCGCTCGGCACGACAGGCCAGAACGGGAGCTAAGCTGCGACTTCCACAGGCACGGCGCTATGCTGTTTTGAACCGTCTACGCTCCCCCAGCACTCAGGGAAGCGCGTCGTACTTATACGAGTCTTGCGTTCCCTCGAATGGGATCCCATCCAACCCAACCCAGAGTATATCGGACCACAGATCTCCGAGTCATCCGCACTCTACCCTCGAGAAGGGGAGTTGCTGATGAGACTACATGATCGCCGGGAGCCGCGGGTGTGGGAACGTGACGTGGACAGGAAAGCGCGGACGAGGAGGAACAGTGCTGGGCCACTCGCGATACTGTTCGAGAACGCGAGTGAGTACGGATCACCACACTTCGGTTGACCGACAGTAAGGAGCAGATTTGATTTGGGCGGGCTTGTCACTGCTCGGGAAGGACGGGGACACGTAGGCGTCGGACATACAGACTCGGATCTGGGGAACGGGAGGAGCAGATGTGGATATTGTGGAAGCGTACAGTACAGGGCCGGGGCATCCTGTTTGATAAGGGCCGTCAAAGGTCGTGTGCTGCGTTATCTGGATGGTCTCCTGGGTTGGCCTCTAACTCTTCGTGCCGCTTCGTGTTCCCTTCGTGTCTGTATGCGTGGGCCGCTATTGCAGCTTGCGGCGGGCGTCTCTCTCTCTCCATCAAGACTAGTAAGAGCGCACGATCGTACTTGAAATCCACGACCATACGCCTCATCGCTGATGATGTATTGCCGATGTACTCTCTGAGGATACCAAGGTATGAACGCACCCGTAATCAATGATCATACGAGCGCAGTGGTTTGGTAGCACATGATCATACTGGCGCGGCATGCTACCATACCTCCGCGGCGTGCTATCATACGCGAGGCTACCGTGCAGCCTACACTGGGCAGCTCACAATTCCGGGCCTGGCAGATATTCTGGCAAGTGAACGATCAATCTATTAAATATGTGTACTCGATTACAAGTATACTACAGCACTGGACATACAGGACAGAACTCGTGGAACAACAGACAGGAAGAGCACCGCAGACATCGGATGGGAGGGAGACAGGGAGCACTTACTCAGGTGATCCGGGAGGCCCATGGTCGGCGCGAGCGACCAGAGGATAGGACGGAGAAAGAAGCAGGAAGCGAATATAAGCAGATAAGTAGAGCGGATGGGCGACGTTTAGCACGGGGACAAGATTAGTGTATGCGGAGGGCGGGGACCGGGAATTACCACAGCGGAATAGAGGACTCAGGCTAAGCTGCAGACCCGGACGTGGGGGAGAGACGCACGGAGGGAGAATGTGGAAGCGCAGGACCGTGACGCATACATGGGACAATGTCGTCGTCGTGAGCTCTCGCGCTGCTCGCTGCATGCCGGATGGCTATCTGGAGCTCAGAAAAGCTGCGATGAGACATACCATATGGATATATGCGCATACAGTAGCTCCTGAGAAGAGAAAACACATACCCGCAGCTTCCTTCAGACTTGAGGACCACCTCTGCGTGCGAACACCCTTTCTGTAGGCCGAAGGATCTCCTGTGACACCGCAGCATGTAGGCACGCACCTGCCGGCGTCGGTGTCGAAGAACAGACTTGGTAGGCTTTGAGCCGCTGTGGAAGTCGAGCGAGTACGCGCAGCGCAGCGGATATATGAGAAGCGCAAACATCGAAGGGGAGATGGTGGTGGTACGAGAGCAAGGATGGGAGGGACGAGGTGTCGGCTCGACATGTTAAGTAGCGCGCGGCCTGAGAGACGCGTGACGTCATCGGCCATCCCGTACTTACAAAGTCCTCATCCTTGCCCTCGACACTGCAATTCCTAAGCTTACTGTCTTCCGCTACTCCAGACCTTCCGTGCCCGCACCAACGAGCTCTGTACCTATGACACTGACCGTCCAGTCAAGCTCCCTATGGAACCGGCTTACGTTTGTGATAGCGTATGCTACAGATTAAAGCCGTCGCCGACATTGTGCGACCATACATGGCGTGCGGAGAGGCTGTACGATCATTCTCCTCCTCCGCAGCCGCTGTGCTATCATACGCACTGGTGGCTGATGGGCAACTATCATGTACCCTCGTCCTTGGTAAGCGACTGTAATGTGCTCTCGGAACTCCCGCGGTTTGCTGATGGCCTACCTCTCACGGTTGCTTGTAGCCTTGAACCACCATCCTGTTGCGAAGCGGTACGTAAGTCTCGCCCGTCCTACACTGTTTCCTATACTCACGAGCGCGATTTGACAGCGATCTACCTCGTCAGCGAGTCGAGTGTAGGGGGGATGCCAGCCTATCTGTCTGCAGCGCGTCGCGCCGTCAGTCTCTGGCACTGTCACACGCGGCTTCGCGAGCTCCCTCCGAGTCGCCATTGCCATTCAGGACTACGCGGAGTGTTGCTTTCGAGGGATCTGTCGGCTCGCCCTAGCATTTTGCAAAGGCAATTCAGCGCTGTTCGCACTCTCCACACCTTGGACCCGAAAAAACTCACGTCGGGGGAGTACTTCACAATGACTGCCCTGGGTATTGCCCTGCAGCTATACAGACGTTCCGATTGGGATCCGAGCGTTCGCGCACTGTACGCCCTCCACCCAGAGGTCCCACCTGACTGCGAGCTTGGCGGGTTCCTTCACTACCACCAACCTCCTCGCGCCCCTCCCTTGCGGAGAACTCCGTTTCCGTGTCACCGCCTCAAGTGATCCCGCCAGCTTTTCCTCTGGGGCAGACTTCATGACGATTCGCGGAGTCCCTGGTATGTACCCCTTCCGACCATTGCCAGCACCCAGATGTACGCGCCCCTTCGACATCTCCTCACGGCTGTGGATGCGACTGTCCCCGAGCAAGTCATGGACCTCGCGCAGCACCACTCTCACGCGTTCAAGCTGGGCCACAAAGGGGGCACGCAAGTCCTGCATGCGTTTGGCCAACCGTTCGCCTTAACGCTGGACAGCACCAGTCATTGTTTCGCATTCGTGGGCAAGGATCATATAGAACGGACTAGACTGTGGATGATGGCGGGCAACAGTAATACAAGTGGTCAGCGACAGCTCCCCTTCTTAGGTGAGTCTCCACGCTGCGCTATGTTCCGCTTTTCGGGCCACCCTGCACGCCGCTGACTCGTCGCATTCACTGACAAGCACGGCACTGTGTTGCTTCGAGCCGTCCATGCTCCCGCAGCATTCTCAAAAGCAGTGTCGCAGTCGTACGAGTCCTGCGCTTCGTCGATCCCTTCCGACCCAACCCGTCCCATACGGGACCAGAGATCCACTTGCGCTTTGCCCTCAAGAAGGCCAGCTGCTTATGAAGCTTCGTGCTCGGGGGCCGCGGGCGTGGACGTGCGACGTGGACATGAAGTCGTCCAGGGGAGTGAGCAGCGCCAGGCCGCTCGCCGTGTTGTTTGAAAACACTGTCGAGTATGGATCTCCGTACTTGTCATGACCTGGCATCCCCTTTATACAGGCCGTTGACTACGGTATCGGTCTCGCTCGACGTTCTTGTGCTGTGTTGGTATCCTCGACGTGTCCTCATCCACCGCTTCCTCGCTCGCACCTCTTCCGGACTCTCGAGACACACCCCTGATGCGACCGCACCTGTTAACGAGGGACTGCGGCGTGCTCGTGCCGAGGCCTAACATATCGGATGCGAGAAGCTGACGGAGGTGCAAAGCGGTGTCTCATCCCACTAGTACTGCTGCTGCGTCTCGGATGTTTGCAACATAGTTCAAGTCGGATGAGGACGCTCGCTCTGGCAGTGCGTCGTCGTCGAAGAAGGTGGTTCCTGTGCCGCCGGAAGAGCACCAGTCTCCTTGGTCAATGCGACGTCGTCGTTCGGACGGACAGACTCACCCTGTATCGAATCGATTCACGTTTTCGTTTCGCGAGGCTGCCGCGCGCCGAAGAACCTTCTTTCCGACTGCTGAGTAGCTGTACCTGCAAGGCACTTGTGCGACCGACTGCATGGCAATATGTCTCCGCCTCGCGGTGTCCGTCCACTGCTCCCGAACGACGTCGTCCCGGCCGTCAATCTTGGACGAACGAATCGTGCTAATTACCCCGGATGGGCGTGTCACGCTGCAGGCAACATGTTGTTCAGATGAGCATGAGGATGTCAATTAACCTGGATGATTATACATGTGTAGAGTACGTGTTCGCACATCGAACAGCCTCCAGCAGAATCACTTCGCGGCAGCGAGCAATGCCTGCGCACGTCGCCGGACCAAGTCGGGATCGACGGAGGACTTGTCTACCTGCGCGTAGAACACCTTGAAGACCTGACCAAGTGCCTTCTGCGGCGGGCCCTTCGCGACCGCCTCGGCAATAGCAGGTGTCGCAACGACTTCACGGAGCACGCCGTCGATGTCGGCCTCTGGGAGGAGCGGGGGCAGGAATGCTTGCAGAATCGCGGCTTCGTGCTGTTCCTTCTCAGCGAGGTCTGGGCGGGACGCCTTTGCGAACTTGGCTGCTGCGTCCGTCTGCGAAGCGGGAACGATTGGGAAGCGAGAGGAGTGACGATGCATCTGAGGACGGTGTGAGGGACGGAGACTTAGGCCATGAGGGATGTACACGTTGTGTCGCGGCTTTGCGCAGGATGGTCACGATGGCAGAGGGCGGCGCGGTCCCGGATGCGGCCTTGTCTGCAGCATAGACTTCCGATAGGACTGACTGATAATGGGGTTGAAATCGGATATGGGATGGATCAAGTAGACGGGAGGTACGACATACCCGGATAGTTATGGACTTGACGTTGTCCTTCGTCTGTGCGCGCGGGTGTGGATGCTATTGAACGCGCGCAAGCAACGCGAGCAGAAGGGACACACCTTCATTGCGTTCTTAAGCTCTACCATGAGTGTCGCGCGGATGTCTTGCGTGCGTCACAACACAGTTTAGTTCTGGACGTGGTCGAGGATGTTCTTGAGCACTCACCGCTGCTGCTGCTGCTGGCATCTGCTGAGGCATGTCGCAGTTGGAAGGCTGGCCTTGACACAGCTTGGGGTCTCTGTAGAGACAAAGGAAGCAGCGAGCGTGGACGAGATGCAGGTCTCAAAGTTTGGATTAGACGGAACATGGAGGAATGAGATGAGAAGGAAGCTAAGGCGCGAGCTGGCGCGACGCGCGCCGCTAGCGTGCGGGCGGACCCAGTGGCGGGACCAGCTCTCTCTCTCAAACGACCACCAGGCCAAAAAGCTCGAATTGCGACAGAGAAGGTACAGTTTCGATACTCCAGATCCTATGCATCTCATACGTCTCCGTGTAGCACCTTTTGCGCGGTTTCGCTTGCTCTCGGTCCTGGCGTCCATCCGGGCCCTTGCAAGGAGCTGATGTATTTCTCGAGAGCAGCCTTTGACCCCACACCGCGGTTCAGCATCGTGCAGCGTATGTCCTGGCTTGGACATTATGGACCACACGACTAGTTGACGAAGCGTACTACCTCCTCGGGCTGTTCGATGTCCACCTCCACCCTCCTCGGCGAGGGCGCCAACATGTTCCGTAGGCTGCAGGAGGATATCATGAAGTTACAGTAGTCTGCCGACATGACGCTCTTTGCATGGGAAGGCTTCGGATTGAATCATCAAGAAAGATCTAGCTTTTCGCTCCCGTGTACAGCGTGGTTGTTCCCAACACCGGGCCGCAGTCTCGACCGACGGGCGACGCCAAAACTTTCCCAAGAACGTTCACTTTCTTGTGGGCCAGCTTCACCACCCGCTTCGTCGTCATCAAGGTCGGGCAATGTTTCGAGGAAGGGATGTCCGGAGATCGGGATCAGCCCCGCGTAGCTGCTATATGGGCCACAGTGAGTAGCGGCATCAACTTGGTGGTCGGATGCAGTCGCACAGGGAGCTAGACGTCAGTCGCAAGCACAGTGGAGAGCTAGGTGCGAGGCGAGCAAGTTACGGGCCAGACAGGCAGACAAGTGCGCAGTGTCATAGTAATGAGCGTCATGAAGCTAGATCATATCGTTGGCGACGCGATATATTCTCCTCGCCATCCAAGTCCTTGTCCCCGACGACGACGATGACCACGGTGGCATCGGCGGCGAAAGCGAAGTGTGGGATTTCTAGTAGTTGCCGAATGCGAATGCGTGACAGTTGTCGGCCATCCTATTTGTCGGCGCAAAGTGCACGTACTAGAAGCACAAATGGAAGTGATACTGTCCGACGCGCTTGGAGGGCATGCAGGACGTCTAGAAGGCTCGCGATGCCCGCTACACAGACGATGCTGTGAGATCTTCCGTAGTAGCCGTCGACGGCAGTGCGAACCGCAAGGCTTGAAGCTGAGGAAGTTCGCCTCTCGTCGACCGCACTACGAACTGTACGGCTTGAAGCTTAGAAGTCCGCGTCTTGCAATACTTTCCCCAGTCCAGACAAATCTCCCGGTACGGATGGCACACGCCGTAGAGCCGGATGTGCCTTGCGATACTGGACTCAGGCTGGCATGCATGCTCTGGCGCGACGGACGAGACATACTGCAGCATGCATCGATTCAGAGGCGTCCAGGCGTAGACGACAACAGAAGACATTCCGAGCGGGTCCAGGGACAACTCCTCTGTATATGTTCCTGTCAGGTCTGGCACTGCAGCGCAACGAGACCCGCGAGGCTCCGGTCTATGGCGGATGCGATGAGGAGAACCTAGCGGAGGTCGGCACCATGCAAACGGGGCAAAGCATGCGGAGGATGGGACGACTATGTGGAACAACCCACCGACGTGCTCTGACTCGCGCATGCGAACGGTGAGCACATGCGCAGCGTTCACGCACATGCCGCGGTGTCCCATGCTCCTGAACAACGTGGGGACAGGAGTGATTTCTCATCCGAGGCTGTAGCGACGTACCTGGACCTCGTAAACGTACGAACACGACGACCGCCGACGTCTGTCTCGGGTCCGACTCCGCCTGCGCCTCTTGCTTTCTGGATCTCCAGACGGACTCTGGCTATACGAGCGAGGTGAGGGGCATCGTAAAGGTTGCGCGCAGCAACGCTCGGACGAGGGATAGCGCTATCGACGGTACGCTTTTGCACACGCCGTGGCTCCAAACCCACTATGCCATGTGCAGACCCAGGAGCGTCGACGAGGACAGATGATGAGAAGAACGGGTTCATGGGACTGTAGGACGATGTTAGAACTAGTACACCGCGAGCGCAGCAAAGGTCCGAGCAGGCCAGGAGTGAGAGTGACAGACGAGTACGCAGAAGCGGGGCACGCCGGGCATCGAGAAGCAAGCCGTGAACATCAGCGGTGATAACCTCAGGGCTCCTCTGCGCCGGTATCCACCCTGTCCTCGTCCTCCACAAACTCACGGTAGCCTTTGGACGGATGACGGGAGCGGAATGGCAGGGCGTCTGCAGGGCAGTCTGGCCGGTACCCGTTCAAGGATAGCCGTATTCAATTGCGTTGTCGAAGAGTATGCGCAGCGGTCCAACACCGGTCGTCCTCACTGATGTCTCCTTGTCTACATGGCCCGCCCACACCCGCGGCTTCCGAAACCGCAGCGCCATCAACAGCTGTCCGTCTTGGGGGTAGAGCTCAGGCGGGATGGGCAGTCCGGCATACAACGGGTTGGGTCGGACGGGGTCCGACTCCAGGGAGCGCAGCACGCGCACGACCGCGACACGCTTCCCGGCGTGCTCCGGAAGTGCAGAGGGCTCGAAACAGCATAGAGCCGTGCCTGTTGCAACAGTGTGGAGGTCAGCGCTCTCTCGACGGCCACTTCAAACGCATGCGAGACGCAGTGCGGACACTGCCGGCTGACCTGAGAAAGGGAGATGGAAGAGTCGACCACGGCTGGCGGTTCCGGTGTAGAAGCAGATCACGTACGGGAGGATCATGCGCGCGATGCGATCTCTCCCGACAAGCGCGAACGCAGAGCTCGCGCTGTCCAGGGTGAGGTCAAACGGCTGGCCGAATGCGTAAAGATATCAGGTGCCTTTGACGTCGCCACTGATGCACATGTGGACGTGTTCTTGTGCGCGTGCGAGGTCCATCACTTGCTGAGGGACGAGCCCGTCGACGTCCGTGAGCAGACGTCGGATAGGCGTGTGCATCCGGTAGCCAGCGGAAGCAGTAACGGGGAGAGGGATGTACCACGGAACGCCGCGTTCGGTCGTCAAGTCGGTCCCGGAAGAAAAGGAGGCAGGGTCGTCTGAGCCTGTAACATGGAAGCGAAGCTGGCCTGCGAGGGGAGGCGCCCGGGGAGGCTGGTGGTAGTAGAGGAATCCGCGGGTCTTGGGTACTGACAGGCTGTGTGGGTCACGGTCCTCGTGGTGGCGCGAGAGGAGGAGGGAGACCCTCGGGCGTCGTCATGATACTCGGATACTCTCAACTCAAGACGCGGGGATGGCCTTGACGACATGCATGTGATGCAGTCTTCTGCGGTAAGCTTCGTCGGGTCCAGGGTGCGGATGGCGGCAGAGAGCTTCAGAGCTCGAGGGGAATAAGCTGCGCGCTTGGTACCTGGAGAAGCGGCCCCTGCTGTTGTGTGCAGAGATAGCGACGAAGCAGTGCGCAATGAGCAGAGAAATGTGGACGATGGGGCGTTCTCGTCAAGGTTCGATGCTCTCCATTGTTGTGGTGGCCCAAGAACAGTTGCAACTCGCGACGCGTCCTGCAGAGTCGAAAACTCCTTGTCGCCGCTAAATTACTGCGCATGCCTGCGGCCTGCTGAGATGCTATGGGATCGTCTTCTTTAGCTGCCTGAACGCTGCACGTTAGCGGCGGCGCGTGTATAGCACTCACACTGTCAAAGGGAGATAGAGGGAGGAGGAGAACAAAGAGACATGCGGACTCGTTATATGATGACTGAAGTAAGTAGACTCTTACTGATCGAGTAGCAATACTATACGTGGGAAAGGCACGCTGCTTACTGGGCAAGTAAGTAGTATGCAGATAGCACGCCGCACGGCATTGTGGTTGAACACGTCCATGACGGCGACGCTGCTGCTGCCTCCGAACACCTCTCCGGTACTGTCCTTCTCGCCCGTCACACTATGTTCTCCCCACAGAAGCCCGGCTTAGAAGACACGCACCTTCTTCCTCTCAGCTCGACGTTTCATGACCTCGCTCTCCTGCGCACATTGACAGTTTAGTCGCCGCGCGAGGGGATCGTCCGCACAGCCAGGAGGAGGCGCACCGGAAGATTCCACAATGTACTCGAACTTGTTGAAGAGGGCCGCAACCAGGATCTGCCGGAGTGCACAAGGGCTTGAAGGTGAGTCGGCCGGAATCACAGTACCCTTTGGACGACGGGTACGGAGTGGCAGATTCGGAGTCTGACCGGTATCCGCTCAAGAGAAGCGCAGGGGTCCAGCACTGTTCTTCCTCACCGATGGCTTGTCTACACGACCCGCCCATGGCCCCCAGCTTCCGATGACGCCGCAACATCAGGCCTCCTCGGACTCTACCCACACAACCCCTTCGTCCCGCCTTGGCCAACGTGCTCTCCGCCCCGTCTGTAGCGCCATCGACACAGACTGCGAACACGCAGGGCGCGAGCACGAGGATAGGCGGGACACGTCCGACGACGGACCACACAGCTTAAGCTTTCCGGCGACATCCTCCAGCTTCAGCTGCGGCGCCGCCTTCTGCTGGTCGTCCAATCATTCACTATTCCTTTTATCTGCACTCGCACTTGCACCGCCTACCTGCGTGGCTTCATCGGTCTATTCCGTTAAGATCTCCCTGTTCGCTCACACTCGTGTGATCCTCGCAGCGGCACACACTCTCCCGATCAACACTATCGATGGGCGCACCAGCAAATCAACTCAACAAGGCCAATACTTCGCTTTTCAAGGTACGTCCATCATCACTTCGCGGAATGGGTGTGTAGGGTAAGATGCAGGATGGGAGGTGTGTCGCAGGAAAGGTGGTTCGTGCATGGTTCGTGCGGCTACCGCGTTAAAGCTCATGTGGTCGAACTGCTTCTATATCATTGGTTTCGCGCATTTCTGCGCGGTCTGCAAGACCTTGTCTCATGCTCTTTCTGGAACAAAAAAAACGCCGATAGCCATTCCGCTCGCGCCCTTGATCGGTGAGCTCTTTGCGAGAGTGCTAACTGATCCTCTTCTTGCTCTAATGTTGATCGAAAGCTCACCGGTCGACGTCAGGATGGCGAGAGCAGGATGGCGGACCCGCCCGTCGCATCGTGTCTGAGGACGATAACAGGCACCTGTCCGAGCCACAAACACGTCGGAAGACGCGAGCTCCTGCCATGTCCAATTTCACGCACCACGGAAGGACATCGAGGAACTCGGAGACTGTACTCCTCTTTGCCTAAACTCGCAAGAGGAATTTGCGTATCCGCTCTTCTCCGGGGCAGCGGCCTCGCGCGCCGTACCTCGCAGAATCCAGCAGCTCTTATCTACCTTGTGCCGACTCGAACAGGTTAGAACCGTTCTGTTGATCTTAGGTTGTAGCGGTGCAATTCCAACCGCATGTCTGGACAGACCCAACCGTCCTCTCCTCTCCCCGCTCAAATTCTCTCGGACAGCGCCGGCACACTGCCCCGCCGCAGCGCCAGCGCCGAGTGACGCTTCTTTCTCCCACTTGCACTGCAGACGTCAGGATTGAAGGACAGTCCTTATAAGCCGAAGCCGGAACGTTCACTGTGCGTTCACTCAGTACCACGACCACCCCTGCTCACGGCCTCTGTCGAGACGACATCGTCGGATCTCGTACAAATCGCTCCCTCTCTCTACCTCTCTCTCTTGACGTTGTACTGCTTGCTCGCCTGAGTTATCACCAGCGGACTCTACCCGCCGCACACTCGTACATAAGTCGTTCGAGTCGTCTCGCCTCTTGCGTCCCATCCTCACCCATCCGCGATCATCCGCTCGATCCCTGCGCGCTGTCCCGTACTCTTCTAAGGTGCGCAACTCCAGCAGACTCGATCGATGTGTCGTTCCCTAACAACTCGTCGCAGCGCTCCTCATGTGGCTCCTCAGCACCGACCGTGCAGAGCTCCACTTCTTTGCCTCTCCCGAGGATGTCCCGGATGGTTACGGAGCGCTCTCCCACGTCTGGGGCAAGGAGGAGCAGTCGTTCCAGGACGTCCGGAGGATCCAGGAGCATTGTGCCATAGACGGCACCAACCCTCGCGATATAGTGTGCAAGAAAACCCGGAGGTGCTGCGAGCTTGCGGAGAGGCATGGCTACAAGTGGGTGTGGATTGACACCTGCTGCATCGACAAGACGAGCAGCGCCGAGCTCTCAGAGGCCATCAACTCTATGTTTCGCTATTATGCCCTCGCGGACATCTGCTACGGATACTTGCCGGACGTCCCTGCTCTGGATGGCTCGCTCGAGGACATCATGCCGACGAAAGGCGGCTGTCAGCTCAGCTACTACCGCGGGCCCATGTCCGAGTCCTTAAGGGGAAGCGTTTGGTTCACGAGAGGTTGGACGCTCCAGGAACTCATCGCTCCCCGCTTCTTCCTCTTCCTTTCGCGCTCCTGGGAAGTCCTAGGCACAAAGGCAGACTTGGCAGAGCTCTTGCCGACAACCATTCCGGAACCTGTACTCCGGCTTCAAGTCAGTCACTCAGAGTTCAGCATCGCTCAGCGGATGTCCTGGTACGGAAAGCGGGAGACGACACGTCTGGAGGATGAAGCGTACTGTCTGCTCGGACTGTTTGACATACATATGCCACCACTCTACGGCGAGGGGAGAAATGCGTTCCGTCGGTTGCAGGAGGAGCTCTTGAAGCAGTCGACGGATACGACGCTCTTCGCATGGGAAGACTTCAGCCTGGATTATCGACTGCATTCTTGTCTCTTCGCGCCGTCGCCTACAGCGTTCAAAACGATCGGGGATATCATGTACACGCCGCCTCGACAAGACCATCCCTCGCACAGAGTCAGTTGAGACGTCTTTCTTCCATTGTGCACGACCTCTGATACAATTCGTAGAATTCAGCCCTCCGGAATGGAGCTGTCCATGACATAGAGCTTTCCGTCACCCCCTATGGCATCCTGGCCTATATCCCCGTATATCGGTACAACGAGCTCCTTGTGGGAGACTTCTACTGGTCTCGGCCCTCAGCTGTTAGACAAATGCGTAATCGCAAGCTGAGACCCATGCTTTGTCTTGAAGAAGACCCTGACAGTCAGACTGGCTCATCCCGGACCGTCCGCCCATTGTATCGTGTCCAATGCGGCATTCTTCGCATTGAAAGCCGTGAGCCAGGGGAGCACGCATCGTGGCAGGAAGTCCTCATTCGACATCGACCTGTACCGCACTGGGGCGCCGGCTCGCTCTCTGCCCGGCTGTCAGATCGTGGTACGACCCTCATTCCAACCATGCCCATGCAGCTCACCCTCAATGCTCCTTACCGCTTCGACGAGGCTCACATCCGCAAATTCCTGCGCGAGTCTCAGGCCCACTACATGACGGTTCACGGCGCCGATCACCGGCCTCCGAGTCCGAGCGGCTGGATGCCCCAATCCAATTGCCCAACCATGCTCCCGACAACATATATCTTCTCCCCGACTCCCTTCCTCGATGTCCGGGGCTATGACTCGTATATGAACGTCCGCTTCATCATGATCAAGGTTGGGAAATGTCGCCAATGGCAGATTGAGCAGAACCTTCCCTGGGACCAGCGTGTTTGGGCGACAGTTCATGGCGAATACATCTCCGACTCGAGAAGAGTCTCCCACGCATTATGGGAGATGAGAATGCTCTCAGATGACCTCCGACACGACTGCTTGACGGACCATGTCTCGCAATGGCCCGCTCTCCGTAAGGTGTTCCACGTGGACATTGAGGGCTGGTTGCAAGATGCCACGCTGACCCTGTCCTTCGCGCCTTGTCCCATCAATAATGGGGCGACGCTCGTCCTGGATGCCTCGATCAGCTCTCTCAATCACAGTACGGAGGACGGCAGTAATGCGCTGGCAGTGGGTGGTGCTGAACGATCAATTCACCCAACACGACCTACTCCTCCCGCTACCGAGTCCCAGCCATACTCCGGACTCGTCTCCTCCTCCTCCTCCTCCTTATCAACCCAGTCTTGTTCCCGTGCAGGAAGAACTCGTCCGTCTGGCGCAGGCAGCGAGGGAAGCAACTTGCTGGCGATGCGGAGAGCAATGGAGGGAGCACAGCGGCTGAGAGCAGGGGATGGCCGCGTTGGCGGTGCTCTCGTCCGTGGCCATCGCGAGGAAGCGGAAGGCCGTCGGGCTGAGGTCACGAGAGTTGCGAAGGAGGCGGGTGCGGCCATGGCGCGTCCACGAAGGAGCAAGGAAGGAGCCGACACGTAGGTCATAGGCAGTACGACGAACGGCGGCAGCCCTTCCCTTGCCCGGGGGCAGTCGCCAGAAATGCAAGCACATGAAAAGGCGTGTTCGCCCAAAAAAAAGGGAGCCACTTTCTTCATCGTGCAAACTGGAGATGCCATATGGAAGGTGGCCGATGGACGTACAGCGACGCGCGATGTCCCCGTACAAGACCAGTGTGAGGAAGATGTCTTTGAATATCCGGACAGTATCGGGATCCGACACGCAAGCAGGTATCGGGTATAGAGACGACGCACCTCGACCTTGGATGAACACGTCGCACAAGACCGCCACTGTCTTCCGAAGCAAATGAGGCTCCTCGCTGGCGGCGGCGCCGTCTGCACGTACCCTCGTTCGAGTCCGAGGGATACTCGCGGGCGACCCAGACAATGACAGCGTCTGTCAATGGCCCACTGGCACCGCCAGCACGCACCCCCGGAGCCCGACCAGCAACCAGCCTGAGGGTCCGATGGCCCGGCCGCGAGCATGGAGGGACGCGCGAGAGTCATGCACCTACACGTAGAATGGAATAAATGGAACCTTGTGAAGACATCATCCAGACGCGAGCGACGTACCTGCGAGTACTGGCTGAGTCCTGAGCACCTATGTAGACGAGCGCGAACTTGAAGCCGCGAAGGGCCGAGCATGGCCCAGAGCGGGACCCCAAGGTCGCGCTGCAGCATAGCACGCGCAGACGGATCCTGACGACGACGTGTGCAAGTGCAGTTGAGGGCGTGTGGCTGCACGATGTTGCTGGGGAGCGAGCCGTGACTACTTTGGCGCTCGGCGAGCGCAGTAGAGCGTCACAGGCCAGGTGTGAAGCAGGCGAGAGAACAGAGGGGTACGCGGAAGCGTGGCAGGCGTGTCGAGAAGCAAAGTGTGAGCTGGAGTCCACCGCGCGGCTCGTATCCAACCTGACGTCGCGGCGGCGAGAGCTAAGCGTGGAGCTTACGCGGGAGACCACCGGTGGACTCACGCGAGTGCGCGATAGTCGACGCCGGACGGCCGTCCTGTTTGTCGCTGTATCGACGGGGCACGGACGCACCCAACCATCTGCGACTCACGAGGCGAGCCACGGGAGAGCCATGGCTTGCCGCTTTGCACTCCATGCATGGAGCTCTATGCCTGGAGGTGGAAATTAGAATGTGCCAGCAGAACGGTGCGCGGTCTGAGCACGAAGAGGTCTCCTGAAACCCTCTTGAGTCTTGACGGAGACCTGAGCGAGCCTTGCGTCCGAAACAGCGCAGGAGGACGATGGGACGACGGACCGTGGATCGGTGCACGACATGCAGTCTGCAGACGGGGTCGATCCAACATACGAAGAGTTTTTGTTCCGCGTTGCGTGCAGTCGGCCCAGAGCCTAGCTGCCCGACCACGGGCTCCACGCGCTGTGGCAGGGAGCGCTGCACGGTCGAGTGCGATACGAGGGCACGACGTCTCCTGGGTTCTGGGTAGGCACGGTCGCTCCAGCGCCGTCGGATGCACGTCCAGTGGCACGCGGCATTGTCGTACGGATACCTGATGCTCTCGTCGGGTGAAGGCGGTGATGCAGTTGAGAGGAGCGATAAAGGAGAGGATAGGTGGAGGTGACGGTTGGGCCGTTCGCGATCGGAAGGGCCCCAGAGGGCCCTCGTTGCAGCGGATCTGTCCGTGCCTGTCTGTAGATAGACTCGTTGCTGGGACATTGTTGCGATATGTTGAGGTTAGGTCCGCCTACCAGACCTCCGGTGGCATGCAGATATCGGTAACCGGAGTCAGTATAGCTGATGCACGGGTCGAGCGACGAGCGTGGTGTCCGAGATGGTTACCTGTGCTGTTATGTGGTGCTTGACAATGACGGCAGACGGACGCGGAGGGAGCGACATGCGACGATGTGGGCCAGTCGGTTGCCAGCCATGCATCGGAGGCGTCCAGCGTGTTGCCGGAAGATGCGGGCGTAGTGAGGCAGGCAGGTAGGGCCGGTGGGGAGTGCAAGCAGGTAGTAGGACAAGATGCAGTCGATAGACATAAGACATCTACGGATGCGTGCGCCCCGGACCGCGAAGAGAAGAAACGCGAGCGTGGCGGAAGCAGGATGATGGGATGATGGGATGAGGGAAAGGTCCCGGGAGAGGGCAGGGTGAAGGAGAAAGTATTCGTGCACCGTAATAAGGACCAGACGGATCCCTGACGAGGACGCACCGGCGAGGGAATCCTCTCCCAATATACTCTCCAGCGCCCTCCGAGCACTTGATGTATGGGCAGTCGTTGAGACGACGAGGATACAGCAGTGATAGAACGTCATTACAGACACTCTGTTCGCGCACACGAACGAACCCGAGAAATACCTGTGAAAGGGACATGGGTATGTATGTCGGATTGGAGGGGAGTATACTTCATGTAGTACCCACCAGGAACCACTCAAATTGTCCACAGGATCTCGGAATACATGCCAGTGGATGTATGCGTCTGTATCAATGTTGGCGTTACACGCTCTGAGCCCTGGGTGGTACATTGACCTGTCTGCGAGCGTAAGGGCAGCCATACTACCGGGTGGACTCACCCCTCCATGCCGACGGGACACTGGGGAAACGAGGCGACGAGGATTGGCAGGACAAGCAGACGAGGGCGGAGCAGCAGTACTGGAAGTCCGAGCAGCCCAGAGCGAGGCGAGCGAGAGAGGCAGACGAGCACCAGAAGCGGGCACGGGCGTCGAGAAGCAAACCGTAAACGGCGGCGGCGATAACGTCCTCTGCCCCGCCATCCACCCTCTCCTCGTCCACCACGACGGCGAGAGCGAGCACCGGGCATGGCGGGACGGTCAGCGCATGTCCGACGCATCTCGAGCGACTTCCGGGGTCCCGAGCGGCGGCGGTCGTCCTCACACGGCGACGCGACCCCACGTGTCCCCGCCCCGCCCACGCTCGTCCACGCCCACGACCACTCTGTCCCGCCCTCGCCCATGCGCTCCCCGTCCCCGACGCCAGGACAGAATGCGAGTACACAGGCGGGCACCAGCGGGGCCCATCTGACCGCGGACCACGGCCCCAAGCGACTCGGATTCCTCGGGGATATCCTCCAGCTGCCGTCCGCTGGCCATCTCGTCGCGTCCTCGTCCCACCTGGCCTCGCACCTGCACTCGTCTCACCTTGGAGCATCGCCCGCCTCGGTCGCTTCGTCATCCCAGCGCTCCGGCACCACCCCGATCCCGTCCAGTCTCCTCCCTGCCCGCTCCCACTCTCGCGCTGACTCTGCCTTGCCCCGCGACCCTCGTGAAGGTGCACACTCGCCCGTCCCCATGGCCGCTCCCCAGAACCAGCCCAACAAGGGCCACACGTCGCCTTCGAAGGTATGTACGCAGTGCATTCGTGACCCGCGCCATCACGATCTGCCCATGCACATACTCCCTCCGGCGATCCTCTCACCCTTCGCGCTTCTATCTCCCCGCTGACTCCGCATCGCGAACGCAAACAGGCGTCGTCCACGCGCACATATGACTCCAAGCTCGTCTCGCGCGAGATGCACCGCCTGGGCAACCTCGCCCACCTCCCCTCCCTCGCCCCCTCCGTCTCCGCGCCCCAGGCGACGAGCGCACTGACCATGGCCCCCTCCGCCGCCCCGAACATCAGCGCGAGCCTCTCGGGCGAGAGCCCCTGGGCGTCCCTCCACGTCCTCATCCTCCCGCTCTTCAACCACGAGCCGCTCCGCTGCCCGATCGAGGACCTCAACCAGCTCGTCCGCCGCCACATCCAGACCGTCATCTCCGCCGCCCCGGGCAAGGCCGTCGCCACGCTCGAGAACGACGCCTTCGAGCTCATCGCGACCGGCATGGTCACCCTCGACTCCAGGCTCGCCGGCGTCGACGACGAGCAGCTCATCGTCCACATCGTCGAGCTCTGGACCTTCTTCTGGACACAGGTCCTCCCGTACCTCGAAGGGGTGAGTCTATCCGTCTATTCTTCCCGTCCTGTCATCCCCACATCCCGCCTTACCCGTCTCTTCCGCCTAGGCGCTGCTCCCACTGCAAACCGATCCGCTCCTCTCGTCACTGTACCGCATACCAAAGGCGCACCGGCCGACGTCGCCCACGCAGAATGGCAAGAGTGCGGGGGTACCGACGGCTGCGTCAGGCCAGATCGACGTGCGCGCCCTCGCGCTCGTCTCCTTCCGCGACCGCATCATCCTCCCGCTCTTCCCCCGCCTCCACGCACGCCTCACCATGTCCAAGGACGGGAACATGCTCGGCTCGGAGACGCAGCAGGCGCGTCTGCAGCAGATGTGCGTACATATATCCCATCCACTCTGCAATCTAGCATTGAGCTGCGAAAGCTGACGCACGTCCGCCAGGCTCCGGGGTGTCGCTGTACGTAGGCACGCGAATATATTTTGTTCTCCTGACTGGCGCCGGGCGTTTGGTAGCCTCGTGGCTGGACGGGCGCGGTGGAGTCAGGCGCGCAATGAGGACTTAGCCCGACCGGAAATAGGACGAGACTCAGTAGATGCGCAGGAAGGATTGAGTGGGGTGGGATACAGGGAGGTAGGCTACAGGAGATGCACAGGGAGGGCTTACAGGGGGTGGCTAGGTAGGCTACAGAGAGTGCGCATGGAGGGCTGACCGGCGGTGGATAGTGGGAGAGTCGTCTACAGAGAGTGCGCAAGGAGGGCTAGTGCAAGGTAGGGCTACGGGGAGTGCGACGGAAAGAGTCGTCTACAGGGCTTACAGGGGGTGGCTAGTGGGAGGTAGGCTACGGAGAGTGCGCAGGAAGGGCTACAGGGAGGCGCGTAATTGGCTACCGGGAGCGACTCGAGAGCATACAGCGAGATTCGAGGTGAGAACTCAATATCATAGGGCTAATATCTACGCTGACTACAGCACATAAAGTGCGCCCCAGTGAGCGCACATGGCATCGCAACTCCGCTCTCCCGCTTCCGTCTACGCCGCTCGCCAGTCGTCCAGAAGCCGCCGTCCTCCGGAAGCTCGCATCCTTGGGTCCGGCTTCGTGGACGGTCTCGGGGACGTGGACATATGAGGGATCTTGGCGTCGGCGTGCTGCAGGGATAACAGTCCGTGCGGATGTCTCTGGCCGCAGTCTTTCCAGTCTGACGATGTGCGGACTCCGCAAGGTGAAACCTCGCCGGCTTCCCAGGCACAAAGCTCAGCGAGTCGGAGAACACGGCCGTCCGGCCCCAGGTGCGCTTCGGCAATACCTGCGCGCAAGCCCCGTGGTCAGCGACAGCTCGTTGCAGACTGCTACATGGACTCACACGAGCGATGCCGGGAGTCTCCGTAGCCGTTGAAAGCCGTCCGACTTAAGGACGCGCGGACGCACTTCTGAAAGGGGCGAACCATTCGCGTCCTCGTTCAGAGAGCTCGTGTGCCGAGATCTGGGCGCCGATGTCGTCAGGTACGTCACAGTAGAGTTCACGAGCATGGAAGCCGCTGACGTACTTTCAGAGCATGTCTCGCGCCATGCAGGAGATCTGCCTTGCATGGGAAGTGTTCAGAACACGAGCGCACCTGCGCCTCCCACAGCCTCGGAGCCTTCAGCACCAGATACCGGACGACGCGGCTGCCAGGACACGCACCTCAGGACGACCGTCGACGCCGCCGCCAACGCGTGAGGGACCCGAGGTGCATACCTGACGTGGAGAGAAGGCTCACGGCCTGCGAAATTCGGGCTTCAAGGCGACGAATGGGATGGGTACGCGGCTGGAAGCCACTCAGACAGTACGAGTACCGTGCGATGTCGAAACGGCACCATGCTGACCTGTGAACCATCAAGGACGCGTCGGAACACGCTCAGCGCATCCGATACTTCCGTAGACGGCTTCGGCGCAGCGCGTAGCTCTGCTAACTGACCAGTGAGTACCCAGCAGTCCTTCCGTGGGTCTGCTATGCACCTAACGTATGCAGTGTTTCCTGCTCCCGGAGAAGCCAGAGGACGCGCAGGTGCTGGGAGAGTCGAGCAGGCGACGGGGGGGCCGGTGGTGGGAGGAGGAAGGGAGCGACTGACCAACACACGTAGCACCCTCGCTCCGGGATCCGGGAACATTCATCTGTCAGAGACGGCGAATTCCTGCGGTTCCCAGGCGCGTTGCGCGCCGACGTCCCGTTTCGAGCACAGTGATCAATGTATGTCGTCCTCTGCGCCTTCCGGCATATCATCCCAAGACGTGAGTGCGGTCAGTGATGCTCACAGCGACTGTGTGTCTGTGCAGAGGCTTCAATAGATGTGGTATAGGTAGGAAATATGAGGTGCGTACCAGCCATACACGTTGACCTGCGTGTCTCGGCTGAGCTTGACGTTGCATGGACACATTGTAGCCGATTGGCTGACCATCCCCTCGGCCACAAGGTTATCTTCCGGCCGCCCGATTCAGCCCAACCACCGGCCGGGAGGCACATTCAGGCTTCGGAGAACGCCTCAATGACTGGCCGTCGGCCACCGTTTCAATGGTAGACACAATCCAGACGGTGCACGTAGCTTATGCGACGCTGGGAGCTCTTGAAACTACGCAGTATGGCTCCAAGACCAATGCCGGGGCCACCAGGTGATACATCTGCATGCACACAACCGTTGAGACACCGGGGAATGACCTAATGAACTCTCGCAGTCGCGACTCAGCCACATCACTCTCGACCTCGATGTTCCCCCTGATGTTGATGTCCTACACATACTACTTCCGACTCCCATCGGAGTCTTTGGCTCAGCCGTCTGCCTCCATATTGAGTCTACAGGCTGTCCCGCTATTCGCTGTGTCAGAGTACGGGAGGAGCGGCTTGAACCTCTGGTGACACAGCTCTCATCCTCGGATCCCGTCATGTTGGGTCATACTCCGCTGTTGTACTCCCACCTGTCCATTCATATCTAGGTTTTCTTGATTCTGCCGTGTACATGGCCCTTGCCTCTGTGATACATAGTATCCCAACAGTGTGAATGAACATAGCTTCTTGCAGATGTTCTTGCACAGCGGCCATGCCCTAGCCTCCGACAATGTGCTGTGTCGAATCTTGATTATCTGGTTGCCTGTGAGAGTATTCCCGACCGTGACAGTCAAGAAGCTTGCTGCCAGAGCTAGCCTTGACATCGCATCAGCTGCCTTGGACATTTCCTGCCGCTGTCTAACTTGAAACCTGGACTGATAGGAGCATGCTGTCTTCCGAACCGACATCTTTCTGGACCCTTCGATCTTCTCTTGCTTATCCGAGTCAAGTCTCGACACTGTTCCGAATTCCATCCTGTCTAAGTCATCGCTTGTCCCAGTTCTCTTCGACTGCAAAGCTCAAGTCTATGTCTTTCCCTGAATATAGTTCTGGCTTGGAAACAAAAGTCTTAACCACCGTTCTTCTACGCAGCTCTTCAGCCAGCTCTGCAGAGGATTTGCGGTGGGTATGCGGGCTCAGACTCGACTCTGATGGCTGTCCGACAAGCTCTGCCAGTACATGGTTACAGAATGTCCAGGTGTATGGTTATTCGGAGGCTCCCTGGCCCGATTTGTCTATCCCGGTGTCCACCGGACTGAGCTTCGACGGGGTCAGGCCGGGCACGCAACCGGGTAAAGTCTCGGTGGCAGCGGCACACCGGAAGAGCCCTTGGGAAGGCATATTATCATGCTGTCTCGCATCCTGCTTGCTAGGTCAAAATGTATGTTTACGATGGCCTAAACTCCTTCATGAGACCGTGAAATTGTGTCAATATTATCCAATTGAGCGGTACGGGAAAGAGCCTGAGTAGGCACTGGTCTGCACCGTGACCAGATACCTCATACTTTCATGACAGGTTGAATATCATTCAGCCGATGTCATGGCGGAAAACCTTTTGGAGAGCCATGCCCGAGGTGCCCGGAGAATCAAATCATTCTTCTGATTCCAGTGTACTCGGGAGACCTGCAGTGCAGTTCTCTGACGTTGGCAGGAGGCAGCCCGAGCTCAATGTGAGCCTCTACATCCGCTGCCAACGGAACGACGATGGGACCGAGATCGAACATGTTACACGCAAGACTACGTACATGTCCCTCCTCCCGGCTCCCCTGGCCGAGAACACCTAGCGAACGACAATTCAGCACTGCCGAGACGTCGGACGCGGACAAGGCAGCCTGAGAAGAATGGACGCAGACGCACGGACCCTGCTCCGTGTTACTTAGGCTGCGAGAGACGCGGGTTAGACGACATTTCCCCCCCTCTCTCCCGCCCTCCCGCCCACCTCCCGGTTTCCTCAATCTCTGCCCGGTCTCGACGACGGTGTCGGGTAGGTACCATCCCATGTCGCGCCTTCGCGCCCTCCCGGTATGGACTGGATACTCCCGGCAGGTCTCTCGTTCGCGGGCTGGCTGGACGGAGAACGCGGTCAGGTACGTCTCCCACCCATCCTCCGGCGCACAACGTTGACGTTCATACTGCGTCCCAGCAGGCTGCGGTCGCGATCAGCGGTGCGGTACGTCGCATCGTCTCGCTGTGCATGGCTTACAGCTCAGTGCTCACTATTCTCCTCTCGCTCTCCCAGCTTCGACGATCCTGCGAGCACTGCACGGGCGAGGCGTGTCGGTCGATGTCTCCGGCGCACGGACACCCGCGCACTTGCACAGAAGCTGTTCGAGTAGGGGACGGTTAAGCGTCCTCTGCAGCTGCGTAGCCCGGCGTGCAGGGGCGCCCTCCGCACTTCTCTCTGCTGCGACGAGCTAACGAGCCGGCTCGCAGACGCGTCCGCGCTCCGGATCCCTGGTGCGTCTGCGCGTGCTCTCCCGGGTCTGCAAGGCACTCACGCACGCTAACACCCGTCTGCTGAACCAGAGACTCGGGCGCATCACGCTCTGTTGAAGCCGGACTTGGATATCTACACACAGGTGAGCTGCTCACCAATGCCCCGAGTGCGTGCTCACCTCGTAACACATCGCAGCGGAACGGCTACTTGCGCGAACAAGGGCTGCAATGAGGGAGGTATCACTGGCAGGTGTCAGCCCGCGCAGGTAAGAATGCGATGTGTGTTGTGGTCGCGTACTTACCGCGAATCCTACCATAGGCGTCTGGTAAGTAGACCCGCGAACGGCCCCAAGCGCGTTACCGACTGAACCACTACCCGACGTACTTACTTCCGGACCCTCCCGGAGGTGACGGTCGCGCTGACCCTCCCTGCAGACTCGTACATAGACGTAGGAGGACGCGTGCATACAGACGGAGTTGAGCGGCGGTCGCGTAGCTGTGCCCGAGTAGTGTTAGTGTTCGGGCAGCCCAGGTTTACGGGGTGAGATGGAGCGAGCCGGTGAGGCTGGCTGGTGTCCGTTTCGTTGGAGGAGAGAGACGTCGCTACCAAGTTGAGGTCGCGGCATGAGTCGGACGACGGCTCCCGCGGGAGCTGTGTAACTGCCGGAAGTGGTGGAGCGGCCGGGTACCGAGAGGGGAAGACGCGTCCTTGGCTGGCAGGAACCATGCCATCTGCAAGAAGGACGCGCAGGTCGGTCTGTGTTGAGGCGTACAGCAGGACGCCTAGCGCGGCGTGTACCGTTTCCGCACCTTCCGGGGGCAGCTGGCTGCGGCGCCGTCTGCATGCTCGTCCGAGGTCCGAGGGCCGCTTACAGTCCCGGTCTGAGAGCGCCTGGCTACCGTCAGGACGTGCCGTTGAAGCTAGGTCAGTAATCGGGGCACGATGGTGCGGGCATGAGCATGGGAGAACGCGCTCACCTTGCTCGGACGTTCCAGGCTGGCGTGTGAGGTCGAGTAGCAAGCTTTTCTGTATATACGATGTACTGGACGTAGAATGAAATCCATAGAAGCTTGTTGAGACACTACCAAACGCCAGCGACGTACCTGCAGCGAGCCTCCATGCGAACAAGACTTGCGAAGACGCGGTCTGAACGAAGTGGCCGGTGGCTGCGAGCCAGTCGAGTGTCTTGTACCCGGAAGAGCTGGTCGTCGCGCGAGAGTCTCGAGGACGCAGCAGTGGACAGTACGAGCCGTAGCTCGAGCTTGATGGGTGACGATGGCGTCGTGCGAGCAGGCGGACGGCGTTGTACATAGTCGCTGTCTGCGCAACGGCCACGGCTGTCTGCTCCTGTAGAGCGACGGAGTGCGAGCGGAGATGAGTCTCAGCACTGGTCGAGGACTCCGGAGAAGCAGCCGTGTGTCTGGTGTAAGTACGACGATCGCAGAAGACCGAGGTAGATACACGTACCAGGGCGAAGCAATCCCCTCTAGCACTAAGGTTGGTCGAGCGTCGCGGCACCACGACAGATGTTGCGGGTTCTCTGCGCTTGAAAGCGTGCGACGGCGATCGAGCACTCGTGCTTCGGGCAGGCTACTATACCTATGTAGAAGAGCGTAAGCGTCGAATGGCGACTGCGCTGCTTGCGCGAAACGTACCTGGGCGTGTGTGTTGTTGAATCTGAGCGGAGCGGAGACGAGGGCACGGCGACGGACGTGTTGCATACTTGTTCGAACTGAGCCCACGTCCTGTTCCCCTGGCCAAGATGCACAAGATCAGGAGAGAGCGGGTTCCGGACGGGCAACGAAGCTGTGGGGCGGCTGCAGTGAGTACGTGCGCTGCCGGGCGAGCAGGTAGGGACTTGCAGTCGCTGCACGAGAGATCTCTATCCACAGTCGCGCTATTATCCAGTAGATGGCAAGCGGCGAGACTTGCTGCGACGAGTGGGGGATACGCTGATACGAAGACCGAAGAGACCGGCGACGCGTGCAATAGCGAGTGCTTGTTTCGGGCTGAAGGTATCTGCTCAGCAGACGTGAGTACGCACGCGCGAGCCTGTAGGAGATCGATATGCATGGATATATGCGTCTGTTACATAGCGATATGCATGTTAGCTTCGCAGACCCTGAGATCAGCGTGCTGCACCTACCTGTTTGCGAGCGTGAGGGCGGCGCATACCGGACGCGCTACAACGCTTTGTCGACGGAGCACCCAGGAGAGAAAGCGACGAGCACTGGGTGAGAACTAGACGAGCGCGAAGAGCAAGGCGAGCGCGAGAGGCAGACGAGTGGCAGAAGCGGGCACGGGCGTCGAGAAGCAAACCGTAAACGGCGGCGGCGATAACGTCCTCTGCCCCGCCATCCACCCTCTCCTCGTCCTCCACGACGGCGAGAGCGAGCACCGGGCATGGCGGGACGGTCAGCGCACGTCCGACGCATCTCGAGCGACTTCCGGGGTCCCGAGCGGCGGCGGTCGTCCTCACACGGCGACGCGACCCCACGTGTCCCCGCCCCGCCCACGCTCGTCCACGCCCACGACCACTCTGTCCCGCCCTCGCCCATGCGCTCCCCGTCCCCGACGCCAGGACAGAATGCGAGTACACAGGCGGGCACCAGCTCCAGCGGGGCGCATCTGACCGCGGACCACGGCCCCAAGCGACTCGGATTCCTCGGGGACATCCTCCAGCTGCCCTCCGCTGGCCATCTCGTCGCGTCCTCGTCCCACCTGGCCTCGCACCTGCACTCGTCTCACCTTGGAGCATCGCCCGCCTCGGTCGCTTCGTCATCCCAGCGCTCCGGCACCACCCCGATCCCGTCCAGTCTCCTCCCTGCCCGCTCCCACTCTCGCGCTGACTCTGCCTTGCCCCGCGACCCTCGTGAAGGTGCACACTCGCCCGTCCCGATGGCCGCTCCCCAGAACCAGCCCAACAAGGGCCACACGTCGCCTTCGAAGGTATGTACGCAGTGCATTCGTGACCCGCGCCATCACGATCTGCCCATGCGCATACTCCCTCCGGCGATCCTCTCACCCTTTACGCTTCTATCTCCCCGCTGACTCCGCATCGCGAACGCAAACAGGCGTCGTCCACGCGCACATATGACTCCAAGCTCGTCTCGCGCGAGATGCACCGCCTGGGCAACCTCGCCCACCTCCCCTCCCTCGCCCCCTCCGTCTCCACGCCCCAGGCGACGAGCGCACTGACCATGGCCCCCTCCGCCGCCCCGAGCATCAGCGCGAGCCTCTCGGGCGAGAGCCCCTGGGCGTCCCTCCACGTCCTCATCCTCCCGCTCTTCAACCACGAGCCGCTCCGCTGCCCGATCGAGGACCTCAACCAGCTCGTCCGCCGCCACATCCAGACCGTCGTCTCCGCCGCCCCGGGCAAGGCCGTCGCCACGCTCGAGAACGACGCATTCGAGCTCATCGCGACCGGCATGGTCACCCTCGACTCCAGGCTCGCCGGCGTCGACGACGAGCAGCTCATCGTCCACATCGTCGAGCTCTGGACCTTCTTCTGGACACAGGTCCTCCCGTACCTCGAAGGGGTGAGTCTATCCATCTGTTCTTCCCGTCCTGTCATCCCCACATCCCCACTCCCTTCTGCTCTTCCCCTCATTCCGTCGGCCTTACCCGTCTCTTCCGCCTAGGCGCTGCTCCCACTGCAAACCGATCCGCTCCTCTCCTCGCTTTACCGCATACCAAAGGCGCACCGGCCGACATCACCCACGCAGAACGGCAAGAGTGCGGGGGTACCGACGGCTGCGTCAGGCCAGATCGACGTGCGCGCCCTCGCGCTCGTCTCCTTCCGCGACCGCATCATCCTCCCGCTCTTCCCCCGCCTTCACGCACGCCTCACCATGTCCAAGGACGGGAACATGCTCGGCTCCGAGACGCAGCAGGCGCGTCTGCAGCAGATGTGCGTACATATATCCCATCCACTCCGCAAACCAGCTCTGTGATGTGAAAGCTGACGCACGTCCGCCAGGCTCCGGGGCGTCGCTGTACGTAGGCACGCGAATATATTTTGTTCTCCTGACTGGCGCCGGGCGTTTGGTAGCCTCGTGGCTGGACGGGCGCGGTGGAGTCAGGCGCGCAATGAGGACTTAGCCCGACCGGAAATAGGACGAGACTCAGTAGATGCGCAGGGAGGATTGAGTGGGGTGGGATACAGGGAGGTAGGCTACAGGAGATGCGCAGGGAGGGCTTACAGGGGGTGGCTAGGTAGGCTACAGAGAGTGCGCACGGAGGGCTGACCGGGGGTGGATAGTGGGAGAGTCGTCTACAGAGAGTGCGCAAGGAGGGCTAGTGCAAGGTAGGGCTACGGGGAGTGCGACGGAAAGAGTCGTCTACAGGGCTCACAGGGGGTGGCTAGTGGGAGGCAGGCTACGGAGAGTGCACAGGAAGGGCTACAGGGAGGCGCGTAATTGGCTACCGGGAGCGACTCGAGAGTGTACAGCGAGATTCGAGGTGAGAACTCGCTATCTTAGGGCTAATACCTACGCTGACTACAGCACATAGTGCGCCCCCAGTGAGCGCACACGGCATCGCAACTCCGCTCTCCCGCTTCCGTCTACGCCGCTCGCCAGTCGTCCAGAAGCCGCCGTCCTCCAGAAGCTCGCATCCTTGGGTCCGGCTTCGTGGACGGTCTCGGAGACGTGGACATATGAGGGATCTTGGCGTCGGCGTGCTGCAGGGATAACAGTCCGTGCGGATGTCTCTGGCCGCAGTCTTTCCAGTCTGACGATGTGCGGACTCCGCAAGGCGAAACCTCGCCGGCTCCCCAGGCGCGGAAGCTCGGCGCGTCGGAGAACACGGCCGTCCGGCCCCAGGTGCGCTTCGGCAATACCTGCGCGCAAGCCCCGTGGTCAGCGACAGCTCGTTGCAGACTGCTACATGGACTCACACGAGCGATGCCGGGAGTCTCCGTAGCCGTTGAAAGCCGTCCGACTTAAGGACGCGCGGACGCACTTCTGAAAGGGGCGAACCATTCGCGTCCTCGTTCAGAGAGCTCGTGTGCCGAGATCTGGGTGCCGATGTCGTCAGGTACGTCACAGTAGAGTTCACGAGCATGGAAGCCGCTGACGTACTTTCAGAGCATGTCTCACGCCATGCAGGAGATCTGCCTTGCATGGGAAGTGTTCAGAACACGAGCGCACCTGCGCCTCCCACAGCCTCGGAGCCTTCAGCACCAGATACCGGACGACGCGGCTGCCAGGACACGCACCTCAGGACGACCGTCGACGCCGCCGCCAACGCGTGAGGGACCCGAGGTGCATACCTGACGTGGAGAGAAGGCTCACGGCCTGCGAAATTCGGGCTTCAAGGCGACGAATGGGATGGGTACGCGGCTGGAAGCCACTCAGACAGTACGAGTACTGTGCGATGTCGAAACGGCACCATGCTGACCTGTGAACCATCAAGGACGCGTCGGAACACGCACAGCGCGTCCGATACTTTCGTATACGGCTTCGGCGCGGTGCGTAGGTTTGCTAACTGACCAGTGAGTACACAGCAGTCTTTCTGTGGGTCTGCTACGCACCTAACGTAGCCACGCAGCGGTCGCCGCTCCCGGCGAAGCCAGAGGACGCGCAGGTGCTGGGAGAGTCGAGCAGGCGATGGGGGGGCCGGTGGTGGGAGGAGGAAGGGAGTGACTGACCAACACACGTAGCACCCTCACTCCGGGATCCGGGAACATTCATCTGTCAGAGACGGCGAATTCCTGCGGTTCCCAGGCGCGTTGCGCGCCGACGTCCCGTTTCGAGCACGGTGATCAATGTATGTCGTCCTCTTCGCCTTCCGGCATATCATCCCAAGATGTGAGTGCGGTAAGTGATGCTCACAGCGACTGTGTGTCTGTGCAGAGGCTTCGATAGATGCGGTATAGGTAGGAAATATGAGGTGCGTACCAGCCATACACGTTGACCTGCGTGTCTCGGCTGAGCTTGACATTGCATGGACTCATCGTAGCCGATTGGCCGGCCGTCTCTGCGGCCGCAAATTTATCTTCCGGGTTCCTATGCTGCTCGTTTCAGCCCAATCAACGGCCGGGAGGCACATTCAGGCTTCGGAGAACGCCTCAATGACCGGCCGTCGGCCACCGTTTCAATTGTAGCCACAGCCCGGACAGTACCTGTAGTTGATGCGACGCCGGGAGCTCTTGCAACTATGCACTATGGCTCCAAGACCGATGTCGGGGCCGCCGGGCAGCACATCTGCATGAACATGACTCTCGCGACACCGGAGAATGACCTAATGGACTCTCGCTGCTGCAACTCAGCCACATCACTCTCGACCTCGGTGTTCCCCCGATGTTGACGTCCTACACATACTTCGGACTCCCGGAGTCTTCGATTCAGCCGTCCTCCTCTATATTGGGTCTCCACGGCTGTTGCGCTTACCGCTGTGTCGGATTACAGGAGGAGTGGCAAGCTAACAACGTGGCAGCTCTCATCCTCGGATCCCGTCATGTTGGGACATACTTCTCTGTTGCGTTCCCACCTGTCTATTCATATCTAGGCTTGCTTGATTGTTCTGTATATGTGGCTCATGCCTCTGTAGTACATAGTATCCCCACTACGAATGAACATAGCTTCTCGCAAATATTCTTGCGCAGAGGCCGTGCCTCCCGCAATATGGCGTGTCCGTGATTCGGTCACCGCCTGTGAGAATATTCCCGACTATGATAGTCAAGAAGCTTGCTGCCAGAGCTAGCCTTGACATCGCATCAGCTGCCTTGGACATTTCCTGCCGCTGTCTAACTTGAAACCTGGACTGATAGGAGCATGCTGTCTTCCGAACCGACATCTTTCTGGACCCTTTGGTCTTCTCTTGCTTATCCGAGTCAAGTCTCGACACTGTTCCGAATTCCATCCTGTCTAAGTCATCACTTGTCCCAGTTCTCTTCGACTGCAAAGCTCAAGTCTATGTCTTTCCCTGAATATAGTTCTGGCTTGGAAACAAAAGTCTTAACCACCGTTCTTCTACGCAGCTCTTCAGCCAGCTCTGCAGAGGATTTGCGGTGGGTATGCGGGCTCAGACTCGACTCTGATGGCTGTCCAACAAGCTCTGCCAGTACATGGTAACAGAATGTCCAGGTGTATGGTTATTCGGAGGCTCCCTGGCCCGATTTGTCTATCCCGGTGTCCACCGGACTGAGCTTCGACGGGGTCAGGCCGGGCACGCAACCGAGTAAAGTCTCGGTGGCAGCGGCACACCGGAAGAGCCCTTGGGAAGGCATATGATCATGCTGTCTCGCATCCTGCTTGCTAGGTCAAAATGTATGTTTACGATGGCCTAAACTCCTTCATGAGGCCGTGAAATTGTGTCAATATTATCCAATTGAGCGGTACGGGAAAGAGCCTGAGTAGGCACTGGTCTGCGCCGTGACCAGATACCTCATACTTTCATGACAGGTTGAATATCATTCAGCCGATGTCATGGCGGAGAACCTTTTGGAGAGCCATGCCCGAGGTGCCCGGAGAATCCAATCATTCTTCTGATTCCAGCGTACTCGGGAGACCTGCAGTGCAGTTCTCTGACGTTGGCAGGAGGCAGCCCGCACCCCAGGCAGCAGGTGGAACGTCCTGTAGGGGGGGTTCCTTGTAGATGGGAATCCCCTCCTAAAGGGCCGCTCCCACCGAAGCACCCGCAGGCTTCGTGCCGCATTCGGACGCGGGCGTCATCGTCGTTCCCGTGCTCTCGCGCCGCCTCTCCGCCACCTTTCCGCTGCCCTCTGCTGCTCCCTGAGCCTCCCTCGACTGCATTCGTCCGAAGGATGGGTTGCATACCGTGCTGTAGGATAGTTAAGCCTCGCAGAATGATATGCCCTCAGTCAGAGGGACATACAGTAGGCTGAAAGTGCCGGCATACGAGCATTTTCGCCCCGAGGCCATGTCCCGATCTGGACAGTAGTGGCGGGAGCGCGGGCGAACCTCCGAGGGCACGCTCGTACGGAGCTCCGCGAGAAGGCACGTCGAGATGTCTGCTCGGACGTCCGCTGCGAGTTTCTGTCCGATAGCGGCGCTTGATGGCGCGACCGAATAGGACCCGAATGCGGACAGTGACCGGCCTTCGAGCCGCGTCTACCGGACGAGCAGTTGCTGAAGCGAAGAGCCAATCAGCGGCCGTATAAGAGTACCACTGAATGTCGGAAATCGAAAAACATACCTGTTGTGCAGTCTAGGTAGTGCTCTACAAGTCGGAGAAATACGGGAATATTAGTGACTGCATGCATGATTGAAATGAGAGGGTTTTAGCTCAGGTCTGAGCAGAACATACACCTAGTGTCATGAGATGCGAAGATATGTCCTCTTAGTTCACTATATGAACTCCCTGTCCATACCTTCAGGTCTATGCTATGCATCTGAGGGTATTCAGTAAACTCTAGGATTGCTGTAGACTTACCTCAAGCTGAAAGCTATGTCATGCACATACCAGAAGTGCAAGAAATCGTATATAACCACTTGCCCCAGCGATGATAAATCCCGGGCATATGCATTCAGTGAGTCAAAGACATGTAGTGTATTAGGGCTTGTCTTGACGTCTTCCCAGTAAGGTTTACGCTGTAAAGGCGCCACTATCGACCATACTATATGTCAGCTAAGCCCACTAAGCTCATATATATGTGCTTCTGGAAGACTGGAACTTACGAGCAAAGCAGGAGGTGGTTAGTAGACGCAGCCTCATTGGGTAGTAGAGCGCCTAGCAGGCTGCTTTGTCTGCCGATCTCGAAGTCGAAGCTCCACTTGGACGTCCGGACAGAGGTTCGGATGGAGGTCCGAAGGCAGGTGCAAATGGAGGTCTGTGTAGACGTCTCCTCGAGGGTTCTAGCAGGTAGAAGACGCGTTTAGAACATTTAAACACTTAGCATACCTTGTAGACCGATAGAGGGTGCTCGAGCTCTCTATTCTGAGAGGTTCCCAAGGGCCGACGGTGACGAGCGCGCAGCAGGCGCTTGCTACCGCCATAGGATGAGTGGCTCAATATGGCAATCTGTCAGCGCTCCGACCCGGAGCCAAGCAAATCTATTAATACACATTTGGGACGTCCTCCGGGACGGGTCCTTTACGGGGGGATTCCCATGTACAGGAATACCCTCTACTAGGACCACCACCCTGCTGCCCTAGGTGGCAGCCCGAGCTCAATGTGAGCCTCTACATCCGCTGCCAACGGAACGACGATGGGACCGAGATCGAACATGTTACACGCAAGACTACGTACATGTCCCTCCTCCCGGCTCCCCTGGCCGAGAACACCTAGCGAACGACAATCCAGCACTGCCGAGACGTCGGACGCGGACAAGGCAGCCTGAGAAGAATGGACGCAGACGCACGGACCCTGCTCCGTGTTACTTAGGCCGCGAGAGACGCGGGTTAGACGACATTTCCCCCCCTCTCTCCCGCCCTCCCGCCCACCTCCCGGTTTCCTCAAGCTCTGCCCGGTTTCGACGATGACGACGACGGTGTCGGGTAGGTGTCCATCCCGTGTCGCGCCTTCCTGGTATTGACTGGATACTCCCGGCAGGTCTCTCGTTCGCGGGCTGGCTGGACGGAGAACGCAGTCAGGTACGTCTCCCATCCATCCTCCGGCGCACGACGTTGACGTTCATACTGCGTCCCAGCAGGCTGCGGTCGCGATCAGCGGTGCGGTACGTCGCATCGTCTCGCTGTGCATGGCTTACAGCTCAGTGCTCACCATTCTCCTCTCGCTCTCCCAGCTTCGACGATCCCGCGAGCACTGCACGGGCGAGGCGTGTCGGTCCATGTCTTCGGCGTACAGACACCCGCGCACTTGCACAGAAGCTGTTCGGGTACGGGTCGGTCGGGCATCCTCTGCAGCTGCGTCACGGTAGCCCGGCGGGTAGGTGCGCCCTCCGCACTTCTCTCTGCTGCGACGAGCTAACGAGCCGGCTCGCAGACGCGTCCGCGCTCCGGATCCCTGGTGCGTCTGCGCGTGCTCTCCCGGGTCTGCAAGGTACTCACGCACGCTAACGCCCGTCTGCTGAACCAGAGACTCGGGCGCGTCGCGCTCTGTTGAAGGCCGACTTCGACGTCTACTGGAGCGAGACAGGTGAGCTACTCACCGATCTCCCGAGTTCGAGCTTACCTTGCAACACGTCGCAGTGCAGTGAGACCCAGACCCGCGGCAACCTGCGCGATCTAGGACAAAGATGGTGTCGCTGGCAGGTGTCAGCTCGCGCAGGTAAGAACTCCGTGCCATGTGTATTGTGGTCACGTACTTACCGTGAATCCCGCCCGTACATAGGCATCCGGTGAGTCGGCTCGCGAACGGCCCGAACCGCTGCCCGACGTACTTACTCCCGGGCCCTCCCGGACGTGACAGTCGCGCCGACCCTTCCTGCGGGATCGTACATACACGTAGCAGATGAGCGCGTACGAGATCGAGCAGCGGTCGCGTAGCTGCAGCCCTGGACCGTTCAGGCAGTCCGGGCGCACGGCGTGAGATTGAGCGAGCCGGAGAGGCCGGCTGGACGACGCCGTGTCTGTTTGGTGTGAGTGTGAGGAAAGAGACGTCGCTACCGAGTCGAGGTCGCGGCATGAGTCGGTCGGCGACCGCGGGAGCTGTACGACTGCCGGAAGTGGTGGAGCGGCCGGGTACCGGAGGGGAAGACGCGTCCTGAGCTGGCAGGAACCATGCTGGCTGCGAGGAACACGTGCAGGTCGGTCTGTGTTGAGGCGTACATCGACACACCGAGTGCAGCGCGTAGCCTGCCGCTCCCTCTGTGGGCAGCTGGCGGCGGCGCCGTCTGCATGATCGTTTGAGGTCCGAGGGCCGTGGATAGTCTCGCTTGACCTTGACCTTAACCTCGACAGCGTCCGACTATCCTCAGCGCGTACCTATGAAGCTAGGTCAGTAATCGGGGCACGATGGTGCGGGCATGAGCATGGGAGAACGCGCTCACCTTGCTCGGACGTCCCAGGCTGGCGTGTGAGGTCGAGTAGCAAACTTTTCTGTATATACGATGTACTGGACGTAGAATGAAATCCATAGAAGCTTGTTGAGACACTACCAAACGCCAGCGACGTACCTGCAGCGAGCCTCCATGCGAACAAGACTTGCGAAGACGCGGTCTGAACGAAGTGGCCGGTGGCTGCGAGCCAGTCGAGTGTCTTGTGCCCGGAAGGACTGGTCGTCGCGCGAGAGTCCCGAGGACGCAGCAGTGGACAGTACGAGCCGTAGCTCGAGCTTGATGAGTGACGATGGCGTCGTGCGAGCAAGCGGACAGCGTTGTACATAGTCGCTGTCTGCGCAACGGCCACGGCTGTCTCAGTTCTGCTCCTGTAGAGCGACGGAGTGCGAGCGGAGATGGGTCTCAGCACTGGTCGAGGACTCCGGAGAAGCAGCTGTGTGTCTGGTGTAAGTACGACGATCGCAGAAGACCGAGGTAGATACACGTACCAGGGCGAAGCAATCCCCTCTAGCACTCAGGTCGGTCGAGCGTCGCGGCACCACGACAGATGTTGCGGGTTCTCTGCGCTTGAAAGCGTGCGACGGCGATCGGGCACTCGTGCTTCGGGCAGGCTACTATACCTATGTAGAAGAGCGTAAGCGTCGAATGGCGACTGCGCTGCTTGCGCGAAACGTACCTGGGCGTGTGTCTTGTTGAATCTGAGCGGAGCGGAGACGAGGGCACGGCGACGGACGTGTTGCATACTTGTTCGAACTGAGCCCACGTCCTGTTCCCCTGGCCAAGATGCACAAGATCAGGAGAGAGCGGGTTCCGGACGGGCAACGAAGCTGTGGGGCGGCTGCAGTGAGTACGTGCGCAGCCGGGCGAGCAGGTAGGGACTTGCAGTCGCTGCACGAGAGATCTCTATCCACAGTCGCGCTATTATCCAGTAGATGGCAAGCGGCGAGACTTGCTGCGACGAGCGGCGGATGCGCTGATACGACGAGCGACAAGTGCGATAGCGAGTGCTTGTTTCGGGCTGAAGGTATCTGCTCAGCAGACGTGAGTACGCACGCGCGAGCCTGTAGGAGATCGATATGCATGGGTATATGCGTCTGTTACATAGCGATATGCATGTTAGCGTTGCACACTCTGAGACCTGCGTGCTACACTGACCTGTCTGCAAGCGTGAGGGCAGCGCGTACCGGACGCGCTCAGAACGCTCTGTCGACGGGGCACAGAGGAGAGAGGCGACGAGCACTGGCTGAGCACCAAGACGAGCGCGAAGAGCAAGGCGAGCGCGAGAGGCAGACGAGTGGCAGAAGCGGGCACGGGCGTCGAGAAGCAAACCGTAAACGGCGGCGGCGATAACGTCCTCTGCCCCGCCGTCCGCCCTCTCCTCGTCCTCCACGACGGCGAGAGCGAGCACCGGGCATGGCGGGACGGTCAGCGCACGTCCGACGCATCTCGAGCGACTTCCGGGGTCCCGAGCGGCGGCGGTCGTCCTCACACGGCGACGCGACCCCACGTGTCCCCGCCCCGCCCACGCTCGTCCACGCCCACGACCACTCTGTCCCGCCCTCGCCCATGCGCTCCCCGTCCCCGACGCCAGGACAGAATGCGAGTACACAGGCGGGCACGAGCTCCAGCGGGGCGCATCTGACGGCGGACCACGGCCCCAAGCGGCTCGGATTCCTCGGGGACATCCTCCAGCTGCCGTCCGCTGGCCATCTCGTCGCGTCCTCGTCCCACCTGGCCTCGCACCTGCACTCGTCTCACCTTGGAGCATCGCCCGCCTCGGTCGCTTCGTCATCCCAGCGCTCCGGCACCACCCCGATCCCGTCCAGTCTCCTCCCTGCCCGCTCCCACTCTCGCGCTGACTCTGCCTTGCCCCGCGATCCCCGTGAAGGTGCACACTCGCCCGTCCCGATGGCCGCTCCCCAGAACCAGCCCAACAAGGGCCACACGTCGCCTTCGAAGGTACGTACGTCATACTTCGCGTCTGCTCCGGGATTTGGTGCGTGGGCGTAGTGGGAGACACCGCGAGTGGTGCAGGTCCGAGCGTAGCATTCTGGCTGCCGTGGCTCGAGGTATGAACGTGCTCGGGAGGATGTCCTCGCAAGCACGTACGAGCATTTGGGTATGCAGTGTCTCCGGCCTGTGTCCATGCCTTCGAACCCTTCCTTCAGCCTTGGTGTACGTCTTCTGTCTTCGCCCGTTCGCGACTCATGTCACGCACCTCACGATGGTTCCCGGGGCTGTTCAGATGCCCTCTGTTTACTCGTCTTCTTTGCTGAACTCTCGCTGTACCCCGGCGATCCATCTACCTGCTACGACCGCGCACCGTCACGCAACTGCCACCGCTCCCTGATCTGCGCATCGCACCCCGCATCTCGCATGCACGTCCTCGCCGCGCGATCTTCTCACCCTTCGCGCTTCTATCTCCCCGCTGACTCCGCATCGCGAACGCAAACAGGCCTCGTCCACGCGCACATATGACTCCAAGCTCGTCTCGCGCGAGATGCACCGCCTGGGCAACCTCGCCCACCTCCCCTCCCTCGCCCCCTCCGTCTCCGCGCCCCAGGCGACGAGCGCACTGACCATGGCCCCCTCCGCCGCCCCGAGCATCAGCGCGAGCCTCTCGGGCGAGAGCCCCTGGGCGTCCCTCCACGTCCTCATCCTCCCGCTCTTCAACCACGAGCCGCTCCGCTGCCCGATCGAGGACCTCAACCAGCTCGTCCGCCGCCACATCCAGACCGTCGTCTCCGCCGCCCCGGGCAAGGCCGTCGCCACGCTTGAGAACGACGCATTCGAGCTCATCGCGACCGGCATGGTCACCCTCAACTCCAGGCTCGCCGGCGTCGACGACGAGCAGCTCATCGTCCACATCGTCGAGCTCTGGACCTTCTTCTGGACACAGGTCCTCCCGTACCTCGAAGGGGTGAGTCTACCGTCTATTCTTCCCGTCCTGTCATCCCCACATCCCCACACCCTTCTGCTCTTCCCCTCATTCGTCGGCCTTACCCGTCTCTTCCGCCTAGGCGCTGCTCCCACTGCAAACCGATCCGCTCCTCTCCTCGCTTTACCGCATACCAAAGGCGCACCGGCCGACATCGCCCACGCAGAACGGCAAGAGTGCGGGGGTACCGACGGCTGCGTCAGGCCAGATCGACGTGCGCGCCCTCGCGCTCGTCTCCTTCCGCGACCGCATCATCCTCCCGCTCTTCCCCCGCCTCCACGCACGCCTCACCATGTCCAAGGACGGGAACATGCTCGGCTCGGAGACGCAGCAGGCGCGTCTGCAGCAGATTTGCGTGCATCCCGTCCCCTCCGCAAACCAGCTCTGTGATGTGAAAGCTGACGCACGTCCGCCAGGCTCCGGGGCGTCGCTGTACGTAGGCACGCGAATATATTTTGTTCTCCTGACTGGCGCCGGGCGTTTGGTAGCCTCGTGGCTGGACGGGCGTGGTGGAGTCAGGCGCGCAATGAGGACTTAGCCCGACCGGAAATAGGACGAGACTCAGTAGATGCGCAGGAAGGATTGAGTGGGGTGGGATACAGGGAGGTAGGCTACAGGAGATGCACAGGGAGGGCTTACAGGGGGTGGCTAGGTAGGCTACAGAGAGTGCGCACGGAGGGCTAGTGCAAGGTAGGGCTACGGGGAGTGCGACGGAAAGAGTCGTCTACAGGGCTCACAGGGGGTGGCTAGTGGGAGGCAGGCTACGGAGAGTGCACAGGAAGGGCTACAGGGAGGCGCGTAATTGGCTACCGGGAGCGACTCGAGAGTGTACAGCGAGATTCGAGGTGAGAACTCGCTATCTTAGGGCTAATATCTACGCTGACTACAGCACATAGTGCGCCTCCAGTGAGCGCACACGGCATCGCAACTCCGCTCTCCCGCTTCCGTCTACGCCGCTCGCCAGTCGTCCAGAAGCCGCCGTCCTCCAGAAGCTCGCATCCTTGGGTCCGGCTTCGTGGACGGTCTCGGAGACGTGGACATATGAGGGATCTTGGCGTCGGCGTGCTGCAGGGATAACAGTCCGTGCGGATGTCTCTGGCCGCAGTCTTTCCAGTCTGACGATGTGCGGACTCCGCAAGGCGAAACCTCGCCGGCTCCCCAGGCGCGGAAGCTCGGCGCGTCGGAGAACACGGCCGTCCGGCCCCAGGTGCGCTTCGGCAATACCTGCGCGCAAGCCCCGTGGTCAGCGACAGCTTGTTGCAGACTGCTACATGGACTCACACGAGCGATGCCGGGAGTCTCCGTAGCCGTTGAAAGCCGTCCGACTTAAGGACGCGCGGACGCACTTCTGAAAGGGGCGAACCATTCGCGTCCTCGTTCAGAGAGCTCGTGTGCCGAGATCTGGGCGCCGATGTCGTCAGGTACGTCACAGTAGAGTTCACGAGCATGGAAGCCGCTGACGTACTTTCAGAGCATGTCTCGCGCCGTGCAGGAGATCTGCCTTGCATGGGAAGTGTTCAGAACACGAGCGCACCTGCGCCTCCCACAGCCTCGGAGCCTTCAGCACCAGATACCGGACGACGCGGCTGCCAGGACACGCACCTCAGGACGACCGTCGACGCCGCCGCCAACGCGTGAGGGACCCGAGGTGCATACCTGACGTGGAGAGAAGGCTCACGGGCTGCGAAATTCGGGCTTCAAGGCGACGAATGGGATGGGTACGCGGCTGGAAGCCACTCAGACAGTACGAGTACCGTGCGATGTCGAAGCGGCACCATGCTGACCTGTGAACCATCAAGGACGCGTCGGAACACGCACAGCGCGTCCGATACTTTCGTATACGGCTTTGGCGCGGTGCGTAGGTTTGCTAACTGACCAGTGAGTACACAGCAGTCTTTCTGTGGGTCTGCTACACACCTAACGTAGCCACGCAGCGGTCGCCTCCCGGCGAAGCCAGAGGACGCGCAGGTGCTGGGAGAGTCGAGCAGGCGACGGGGGGGCCGGTGGTGGGAGGAGGAAGGGAGCGACTGACCAACACACGTAGCACCCTCACTCCGGGATCCGGGAACATTCATCTGTCAGAGACGGCGAATTCCTGCGGTTCCCAGGCGCGTTGCGCGCCGACGTCCCGTTTCGAGCACGGTGATCAATGTATGTCGTCCTCTTCGCCTTCCGGCATATCATCCCAAGACGTGAGTGCGGTAAGTGATGCTCACAGCGACTGTGTGTCTGTGCAGAGGCTTCGATAGATGCGGTATAGGTAGGAAATATGAGGTGCGTACCAGCCATACACGTTGACCTGCGTGTCTCGGCTGAGCTTGACGTTGCACAGACACATTGTAGCCGATTGGCTGACCATCCCCACGGCCACAAGGTTATCTTCCGGGTACCTATGCTGCCCGATTCAGCCCAACCACCGGCCGGGAGGCACATTCAGGCTTCGGAGAACGCCTCAATGACCGGCCGTCGGCCACCGTTTCAATGGTAGACACAATCCAGATGGTGCACGTAGTTTATGCGACGCTGGGAGCTCTTGAAACTACGCAGTATGGCTCCAAGACCGATGCCGGGGCCGCCAGGCGATACATCTGCATGCACACAACCGTCGAGACACCGGGGAATGACCTAATGAACTCTCGCAGTCGCAACTCAGCCACATCACTCTCGACCTCGATGTTCCCCCCGATGTTGATGTCCTACACATACTACTTCCGACTCCCGTCGGAGTCTTTGGCTCAGCCGTCTGCCTCCATATTGAGTCTACAGGCTGTCCCGCTATTCGCTGTGTCAGAGTACGGGAGGAGCGGCTTGAACCTCTGGTGACACAGCTCTCATCCTCGGATCCCGTCATGTTGGGTCATACTCCGCTGTCGTGCTCCCACCTGTCCATTCATATCTAGGTTTTCTTGATTCTGCCGTGTACATGGCCCTTGCCTCTGTGATACATAGTATCCCAACAGTGAGAATGAACATAGCTTCTTGCAGATGTTCTTGCACAGCGGCCATGCCCTGGCCTCCGACAATGTGCTGTGTCGAATCTTGATTATCTGGTTGCCTGTGAGAGTCTTCCCGACCGTGACAGTCAAGAAGCTTGCTGCCAGAGCTAGCCTTGACATCGCATCAGCTGCCTTGGACATTTCCTGCCGCTGTCTAACTTGAAACCGGGACTGATAGGAGCATGCTGTCTTCCGAACCGAAATCTTTCTGGACCCTTCGGTCTTCTCTTGCTTATCCGAGTCAAGTCTCGACACTGTTCCGAATTCCATCCTGTCTAAGTCATCGCTTGTCCCAGTTCTCTTCGACTGCAAAGCTCAAGTCTATGTCTTTCCCTAAATATAGTTCTGGCTTGGAAACAAAAGTCTTAACCACCGTTCTTCTACGCAGCTCTTCAGCCAGCTCTGCAGAGGATTTGCGGTGGGTATGCGGGCTCAGACTCGACTCTGATGGCTGTCCAACAAGCTCTGCCAGTACATGGTAACAGAATGTCCAAGTGTATGGTTATTCGGAGGCTCCCTGGCCCGATTTGTCTATCCCGGTGTCCACCGGACTGAGCTTCGACGGGGTCAGGCCGGGCACGCAACTGAGTAAAGTCTCGGTGGCAGCGGCACACCAGAAGAGCCCTTGGGAAGGCATATGATCATGCTGTCTCGCATCCTGCTTGCTAGGTCAAAATGTATGTTTACGATGGCCTAAACTCCTTCATGAGGCCGTGAAATTGTGCCAATATTATCCAATTGAGCGGTACGGGAAAGAGCCTGAGTAGGCACTGGTCTGCACCGTGACAAGATACCTCATACTTTCATGACAGGTTGAATATCATTCAGCCGATGTCATGGCGGAAAACCTTTTGAAGAGCCATGCCCGAGGTGCCCGGAGAATCAAATCATTCTTCTGATTCCAGCGTACTCGGGAGACCTGCAGTGCAGTTCTCTGACGTTGGCAGGAGGCAGCCCGAGCTCAATGTGAGCCTCTACATCCGCTGCCAACGGAACGACGATGGGACCGAGATCGAACATGTTACACGCAAGACTACGTACATGTCCCTCCTCCCGGCTCCCCTGGCCGAGAACACCTAGCGAACGACAATTCAGCACTGCCGAGACGTCGGACGCGGACAAGGCAGCCTGAGAAGGATGGACGCAGACGCACGGACCCTGCTCCGTGTTACTTAGGCTGCGAGAGACGCGGGCGAGACGACATTTCCCCCCCTCTCTCCCGCCCTCCCGCCCACCTCCCGGTTTCCTCAAGCTCTGCCCGGTTTCGACGACGACGACGACGGTGTCGAGTAGGTGTCCATCCCGTGTCGCGCCTTCCTGGTATTGACTGGATACTCCCGGCAGGTCTCTCGTTCGCGGGCTGGCTGGACGGAGAACGCGGTCAGGTACGTCTCCCATCCATCCTCCGGCGCACGACGTTGACGTTCATACTGCGTCCCGGCAGGCTGCGGTCGCGATCAGCGGTGCGGTACGTCGCATCGTCTCGCTGTGCATGGCTTACAGCTCAATGCTCACCATTCTCCTCTCGCTCTCCCAGCTTCGACAATCCCGCGAGCACTGCACGGGCGAGGTGTGTCGGTCGATGTCTCCGGCGCACGGACACCCGCGCACTTGCACAGAAGCTGTTCGAGTAGGGGACGGTTAAGCGTCCTCTGCAGCTGCGTAGCCCGGCGTGCAGGGGCGCCCTCCGCACTTCTCCCTGCTGCGACGAGCTAACGAGCCGGCTCGCAGACGCGTCCGCGCTCCGGATCCCTGGTGCGTCTGCGCGTGCTCTCCCGGGTCTGCAAGGCACTCACGCACGCTAACACCCGTCTGCTGAACCAGAGACTCGGGCGCGTCGCGCTCTGTTGAAGGCCGACTTCGACGTCTACTGGAGCGAGACAGGTGAGCTACTCACCGATCTCCCGAGCTCGAGCTTACCTTGCAACACGTCGCAGTGCAGTGAGACCGAGACCCGCGGCAACCTGCGCGATCTAGGACAAAGATGGTGTCGCTGGCAGGTGTCAGCTCGCGCAGGTAAGAACTCCGTGCCATGTGTATCGTGGTCACGTACTTACTGTCAGTCCGTACGTAGGCATCCGGTAAGTCGGCTCGCGAACGGCCTGAACCGCTGCCCGACGTACTTACTCCCGGGCCCTCCCGGACGTGACAGTCGCGCCGACCCTTCCTGCGGGATCGTACATACACGTAGCAGATGAGCGCGTACGAGATCGAGCAGCGGTCGCGTAGCTGCAGCCCAGGACCGTTCAGGCAGTCCGGGCGCACGGCGTGAGATTGAGCGAGCCGGAGAGGCCGGCTGGACGACGCCGTGTCTGTGTGGTGTGAGTGTGAGGAAAGAGACGTCGCTACCGAGTCGAGGTCGCGGCATGAGTCGGTCGGCGACCGCGGGAGCTGTACGACTGCCGGAAGTGGTGGAGCGGCCGGGTACCGGGAGGGGAAGACGCGTCCTGAGCTGGCAGGAACCATGCTGCTGCGAGGAGGACGTGCAGGTCGGTCTGTGTTGAGGCGTACAGCAGGACGCCTAGCGCGGCGCGTACCGTTTCCGCACCTTCCGGGGGCAGCTGGCTGCGGCGCCATCTGCATGCTCGTCCGAGGTCCGAGGGCCGCTTACAGTCCCGGTCTGAGAGCGCCTGGCTACCGTCAGGACGTGCCGTTGAAGCTAGGGCAGTAATTGCACCGTGCGGTCATGACTTCATGCTCTCACCTTGCTCGGACGTCCCAGGTCGGCACGCGAGGTCGCGCAGGAGGTGCTTCGGCATATATGATGTACTGCACGTAGAATAGAATGAGTAGAACGTTTCGAAGATATCACCAGACGCGAACGACGTACCTGCAGCGAGCCTCCATGCGAACAAGACTCGCGAAGACGCAGTCTGGACGAAGTGACCGGTGGCTGCGAGCCAGTCGAGTGTCTTGTGCCCGGAAGAGCTGGTCGTCGCGCGAGAGTCCCGAGGACGCAGCAGGGAACAACACGAGCCCCAGCTCGAGCTCGAGGGGCGACGATGGCGTCGTGCGAGCAAGCGGACGGCGTTGTACATAGTCGCTGTCTGCGCAACGGCCACGGCTGTCTGCTGCTGTAGAGAGCGACGGAGTGCGAGCGGAGAGGGTCTCGGAGGTGGCAGAGGACTCTGGAGAAGTAGTCGAGTGTGTGTAAGTACGACGATCGCAGAAGACGGAGATCAATAGACGTACCAGAGTGAAACGGTCTTCCTCAGCACTTGGGTCGGTCGAGCGTCGCGGCACCACGACAGATGTTGCGTGTTCTCTGAACTTGAGAGCGTGCGATGGCGATCGCACACTCGTGCTTCGGGCGGGCTGGGTCTAGAAGAGCAAGAGCGTAAGCGTCGAATGGCGAGTGCGCTGCTCGCGAAAAACATACCTAGTGTGTGTCTGCAAGAATCTGAGCGCGGCGGAGACGAGGGCACGGCGATGGGACGCTTTGCGTACTTGCTCAAACTGGCCCGCGTGCTCGTCCGGTGTCCAACGTGCGCGAGATCGGGAGAGAGCGTGTTCTGGGCGGGCAGGGGCGGCTGCTGTAAGTACGTGCGCTGCCGGGCGAGCAGACAAGAGCCTGTGATAGCTGCAAGAGAGATGAGGACGTGGCCGCGGTCGCGCTACTGTCCAGTAGATGGCAAGCGGCGAGACTTGCTGCGAGGAGCGGCGGAATCCTGATGCGCTGAGACGGAGCACCAAGAGTCGGCGCCGAGTGCGATAGCGAGGTGCAGAAGATATCTGCTCTACGCACACGCGTCCCAGCAGACACTGGAATGCATGGATATATGCGTCTGTTACATGGTGATATGCATGTTAGCTTCGCAGACCCTGAGATCAGCGTGCTGCACCTACCTGTTTGCGAGCGTGAGGGCGGCGCATACCGGACGCGCTACAACGCTTTGTCGACGGAGCACCCAGGAGAGAAAGCGACGAGCACTGGGTGAGCACCTAGACGAGCGCGAAGCAGCGGATGGCCGAGCAGCCCAGGAGCGAGCGAGAGAGGCAGAAGCGGGCACGGGCGTCGAGAAGCAAACCGTAAACGGCGGCGGCGATAACGTCCTCTGCCCCGCCGTCCGCCCTCTCCTCGTCCACCACGACGGCGAGAGCGAGCACCGGGCATGGCGGGACGGTCAGCGCACGTCCGACGCATCTCGAGCGACTTCCGGGGTCCCGAGCGGCGGCGGTCGTCCTCACACGGCGACGCGACCCCACGTGTCCCCGCCCCGCCCACGCTCGTCCACCCCACGACCACTCTGTCCCGCCCTCGCCCATGCGCTCCCCGTCCCCGACGCCAGCGCGTCAGCACAGAATGCGAGCACGGGCGCGGGCACGAGCTCCAGCGGGGCGCATCTGACGCGGACCACGGCCCCAAGCGACTCGGATTCCTCGGGGACATCCTCCAGCTGCCGTCCGCTGGCCATCTCGTCGCGTCCTCGTCGCACCTGGCCTCGCACCTGCACTCGTCTCACCTTGGAGCATCGCCCGCCTCGGTCGCTTCGTCATCCCAGCGCTCCGGCACCACCCCGATCCCGTCCAGTCTCCTCCCTGCCCGCTCCCACTCTCGCGCTGACTCTGCCTTGCCCCGCGACCCTCGTGAAGGCGCACACTCGCCCGTCCCGATGGCCGCTCCCCAGAACCAGCCCAACAAGGGCCACACGTCGCCTTCGAAGGTATGTACGCAGTGCATTCAGTGACCCGCGCCATCACGATCTGCCCATGCGCATACTCCCTCCGGCGATCCTCTCACCCTTTACGCTTCTATCTCCCCGCTGACTCCGCATCGCGAACGCAAACAGGCGTCGTCCACGCGCACATATGACTCCAAGCTCGTCTCGCGCGAGATGCACCGCCTGGGCAACCTCGCCCACCTCCCCTCCCTCGCCCCCTCCGTCTCCGCGCCCCAGGCGACGAGCGCACTGACCATGGCCCCCTCCGCCGCCCCGAGCATCAGCGCGAGCCTCTCGGGCGAGAGCCCCTGGGCGTCCCTCCACGTCCTCATCCTCCCGCTCTTCAACCACGAGCCGCTCCGCTGCCCGATCGAGGACCTCAACCAGCTCGTCCGCCGCCACATCCAGACCGTCGTCTCCGCCGCCCCGGGCAAGGCCGTCGCCACGCTCGAGAACGACGCCTTCGAGCTCATCGCGACCGGCATGGTCACCCTCGACTCCAGGCTCGCCGGCGTCGACGACGAGCAGCTCATCGTCCACATCGTCGAGCTCTGGACCTTCTTCTGGACACAGGTCCTCCCGTACCTCGAAGGGGTGAGTCTATCCGTCTATTCTTCCCGTCCTGTCATCCCCACATCCCCACTCCCTTCTGCTCTTCCCCCCATTCGTCGGCCTTACCCGTCTCTTCCGCCTAGGCGCTGCTCCCACTGCAAACCGATTCGCTCCTCTCCTCGCTTTACCGCATACCAAAGGCGCACCGGCCGACGTCGCCCACGCAGAATGGCAAGAGTGCGGGGGGGGTACCGACGGCTGCGTCAGGCCAGATCGACGTGCGCGCCCTCGCGCTCGTCTCCTTCCGCGACCACATCATCCTCCCGCTCTTCCCCCGCCTCCACGCACGCCTCACCATGTCCAAGGACGGGAACATGCTCGGCTCCGAGACGCAGCAGGCGCGTCCGCAGCAGATGTGCGTACATATATCCCATCCACTCTGCAATCTAGCATTGAGCTGCGGAAGCTGACGCACGTCCGCCAGGCTCCGGGGCGTCGCTGTACGTAGGCACGCGAATATACTTTGTTCTCCTGACTGGCGCCGGGCGTTTGGTAGCCTCGTGGCTGGACGGGCGCGGTGGAGTCAGGCGCGCAATGAGGACTTAGCCCGACCGGAAATAGGACGAGACTCAGTAGATGCGCAGGGAGGATTGAGTGGGGTGGGATACAGGGAGGTAGGCTACAGGAGATGCACAGGGAGGGCTTACGGGGGTGGCTAGGTAGGCTACAGAGAGTTTGCAGGGAGGGCTGACCGGTGGTGGATAGAGGGAGAGTCGTCTACAGCCTACAGGGCTTACGGGGTGGCTAGAGAGGTAGGCTACGGGAAGCGCGACGGGAGGGCTACTGGGCGAGACGGGAGAACTACAGGGAGGTAGGCTACCGGGAATGCGTCGGAAGAGCTAGTGCCAAGTGGGAGACAGGTACAGCAGGAACCGCGCAACATTGGCTACCGGGAGAGCGTACAGCGAGAGTTCGAGCACGTAAGTGCACATTCGCTCGCATACGATGGCTACACGCGCTGACTCGCCATCTACAGCTCCCCTCACACCAGCTGAAATCGCTTCTAGCGCCGCTCTCGCACCTCTATCTACACCACCTCGCCCGTCCTACAGTGAAATCGCAGGGTGGCTGTTGGGCTTCCAGAGTGCCGCCAGGACCCTGAATGTGCGTACATGGGACTGAACGCGACACACGCAGGGCGGAAGCTCGGAATCCATGGTCGTCGCACCTCGGATGCGCCTCCGCGATGTCTACGCACAGCGCCGTGCCGACAGCGCGATCCCTGTCCATGCAACCTGCCGGATACACCCGTCGACGCATACCGGGTGCGGATGTCTCGTCTCTGACGCGCCACGTCGGGAAGAGCAATGAAGTGGTAAGCGTACAACTTGCGGACCTGCATACACTGAATCGACTCACTTCGACGATGCCGGGAGCCTTCTCGGCTGTGTTCTTGCTCCGCATGCTGTCCGGGGACTGTTGGGAGTCGGGACACGTGCACGGGCCAGATCTGGTCGTGATTGTCGTCAGGTGCGTCACTAGAGGAGTACACGAGTTGTACGGAAGCCACTGACGCACCTCTAGAGCCTGTCTAGTACTCTACCAGACGTCTGCACCTTGCCCGAGACGTTCTGAATGCGGCACTGGAAGACCTAGGGACCCCGTCTTCAGCATAGGGGTCTTCAGCACCGCATGCTGCCAGGTTACGCACCTTAGGACTACCGTCGACGCCACCGCCGACGCATGAGGGACCCGACGTCCATGCCTAACATCCAAGGCGGATAGAAGGCTCATGGCCTGCGATAGTCGGGCTTTGAGGCCACGGATGGGATAGGTACGTGGCCGGAAGCCACTCAGATGGTACGAGTACCGTGCGATGTCGAAACGGCACCATGCTGACCTGTGAACCATCAAGGACGCGTCGGAACACGCTCAGCGCATCCGATACTTCCGTAGACGGCTTCGGCGCAGCGCGTAGCTCTGCTAACTGACCAGTGAGTACCCAGCAGTCCTTCCGTGGGTCTGCTATGCACCTAACGTAGTTTTGCAGCGTTTCCTGCTCCCGGAGAAGCCAGAGGACGCGCAGGTGCTGGGAGAGTCGAGCAGGCGACGGGGGGGCCGGTGGTGGGAGGAGGAAGGGAGCGACTGACCAACACACGTAGCACCCTCGCTCCGGGATCCGGGAACATTCATCTGTCAGAGACGGCGAATTCCTGCGGTTCCCAGGCGCGTTGCGCGCCGACGTCCCGTTTCGAGCACGGTGATCAATGTATGTCGTCCTCTTCGCCTTCCGGCATATCATCCCAAGATGTGAGTGCGGTAAGTGATGCTCACAGCGACTGTGTGTCTGTGCAGAGGCTTCGATAGATGCGGTATAGGTAGGAAATATGAGGTGCGTACCAGCCATACACGTTGACCTGCGTGTCTCGGCTGAGCTTGACGTTGCATGGACTCATCGTAGCCGATTGGCCGGCCGTCTCCGCGGCCGCAAAGTTATCTTCCGGGTTCCTATGCTGCTCGTTTCAGCCCAATCAACGGCCGGGAGGCACATTCAGGCTTCGGAGAACGCCTCAATGACCGGCCGTCGGCCACTGTTTCAATTGTAGCCACAGCCCGGACAGTACCTGTAGTTGATGCGACGCCGGGAGCTCTTGCAACTATGCACTATGGCTCCAAGACCGATGCTGGGGCCGCCGGGCAGCACATCCACATGAACACGACTGTCGGGACACCGGAGAATGACCTAATGGACTCTCGCTGCTGCGACTCAGCCACATCACTCTCGACCTCGGTGTTCCCCCGATGTTGACGTCCTACACATACTTCGGACTCCCGAAGTCTTCGATTCAGCCGTCCTCCTCTATATTGGGTCTCCACGGCTGTTGCGCCTACCGCTGTGTCGGATTACAGGAGGAGTGGCAAGCTAACAACGTGGCAGCTCTCATCCTCGGATCCCGTCATGTTGGGACATACTTCTCTGTTGCGTTCCCACCTGTCTATTCATATCTAGGCTTGCTTGATTGTTCTGTATATGTGGCTCATGCCTCTGTAGTACATAGTATCCCCGCTACGAATGAACATAGCTTCTCGCAAATATTCTTGCGCAGAGGCCGTGCCTCCGCAATATGGCGTGTCCGTGATTCGGTCACCGCCTGTGAATATTCCCGACTATGATAGTCAAGAAGCTTGCTGCCAGAGCTAGCCTTGACATCACATCTGCGCCTTGGACTTTTTGCCGCTGTCTAACTTGAAACCTGGACTGGGAGCATGCTTCTTCCGAACCGAAATCTTTCTGGACCCTTCGGTCTTCTCTTGCTTATCCGAGTCAAGTCTCGACACTGTTCCGAATTCCATCCTG